>JAAPAO010000508.1:0-26414 GCA_013115145.1 Perkinsus chesapeaki
CCCGGAAAATATCCTCGTTTTCGTTTGTAATAGTATAGTTTCGTATGTGAAAATAGTATTCAGAGTTGTCAATAAGACTGAGGAGCAATAATAAGAGCATATTTGTCACGAAACAGATGTACAAAGTCCTGTGACAGTTGTATATGTACATGTAAAATTTCGCTCGGCCGTTTTTTCGCGAAACGGTTGCGTTCACAGGCGCAATCCATAGTGCAAAACCTTTATGTCTATAATTTCAAAGCCTAACTCGAAAAATTGAACGCGTGACGCCCGCCAAACTAAGTACAGTCTTTAGATGGCGGGTACTGCACCCGCATTTAAACCTTCTTAACCTTGGCATGCCTCGCCTAGGGCAAGCCGTAGAGAAGGCAGAGGAAGTTGAGGAAGTGTTCGTCCTCCCCTCACCAGGCATCGGAATAATACATTCCCGTCAGTTTAACGAACGACTTGCACATCGCCCCGTTCGAGGCCAGCGCTCGTCCTCGGCTAGATCTCGAAGCCGTCAGCGCGCGCATCCAGCACGCGTTGACGATATGCACGGTCACGTAAGGCCAGCCGAGCTTCCAATTCTGAGGCGCCTCCGTGGTAGTGTCACTGAGGTGCGAAGGGTCCCGTCTGTTTTGCAAGCGTAGCACCGTACCACTGATACGGACCGTATCATACGGTAACAGGTATGCAATAGAGTGCGAAACGACAAGAACTTGGAGGCATTTCTATGCTTGAAACATGCTTGCCTTAGCAGTGTACAGCAGTCGTCCGACGACTGTCGTCGAAATGATTTTGGAATATCACTCGTTTTGCGACTCTTCCTCAATTCGGCGACTCTAGAGCCCCAATATCGGAGAGCCTTCATCTTATATAGCCTTTGGTATACCATCCACTGGATGTCATCCAGCTTGGATGATCCAAGCTGAAGTATCCAACATGGGTTATCGAGAACTGAACAGTCCGCACAAACAGTTAACAAATAAATTCGAATAACGCACATCAATTTGGGCCCTAGGATTATGATTTCTTACCTGAAGATGAAACCTTCATCATGGAGGAGTCCGAGTCGGACTGTCCGGCTATAAGTTTTGCAATATCTGAAACATAACCGTTATGTTACATAACTTATGTGGGAAAACTGCTCAAAACTGTGTAAGTCATCATCCCTCAAGCTTTCATCATAGCGGGATCATTATGCTTAAAGAATGACTATTCATTGACGGCTCGAGGCTCAACCTTAGAAAGTCTATGGATGTCTACAGGATCACCGAGCATGTAATGATTCACTTGAAAACTGCAAGAAGCCAGATGAGAGAAGTGGCTTGACAGACAAGGAAGTAGGCTAACTGCAAAGATACTCGACTACCGTTCTATGGCCGATCAGCATAGCGAGCGAATTTCACCAATTTACGTTGCATATCAAACGATGAGAAATAACTCGTGAAAAACGGACGACCCAGGAAAATCATCGCGCCACGGTTATCACGATAGATAATTTTGAGCACGTACCATTCATCATCATACTTCTGAGCGTACTTCTTCGGTGAGATACGTATGACGAGCGGACTTAGGGGATAAGAACCAACGTTAAACGTCAGGGTAGGCAGGAAGTTGTATGCTGCCTTCTCGATCAGCCAAAGGAGCCCAAGGCTTTTGATTCTTGGATTTCTACCAGAGTCATTTCTTACTGACTGACTTATCTCTTTCATGAGGTAGTCGAACTGCTCTTTGGGGAAGTCGAGCATGTCTGCCCCAGTGTCGTATGCAACAGCAGCATCAGACAGCTGTTTTGCAGAGGCTCGACCTTTAGAGCTCACCAGGCCAAGACTGTTTAAACCTGTAGCAAATATTCTGCGATATCCAACGGCCAACTTCATTGGAACTGTCATAGTAGTTGGAGCTTGAATAGGACATCGACCTTTCCACTGGCCCAACAGAAGCTGCCCACCGAAGGTAACCACGCGACTAGCCGAGGTGCATACTGAAACGGCGTACTGTTGCACGATCTTACTATTTAATAGATCTAATGGTACTGTGTGAGGGTTAATACCGTCAGCGAAGGCTAGACCGAGAAAGTTCGTAGGTTTCTCAGTAGATACTCGTGAAGAGAAATCAATGATGAGGCTGAATTGGGTTTTCAGTTTATGGCCGCTCACATCAATCACCCCCTCGTGCTGCACGGTCGTAATAGTCAAACCGTCCACGAAGCGTGTTGTATAATTCTTCATCTTGAAGGGGTCGCACGCACTTATGCAAACATAGCATAGTCTAGGCGGGCATGAGCCTTTCCCGTAGACCTTCTCATACCAATCTTTATATATAACATAAGTTCCACTCATGCCCGTGTCCATGTACAGGTCCAATGGTTGGCCATCGAAGCTTATTCCGGTAAGAATGGTATTGTCGAAGGGCAGGGAGATCTGGCCGATGACGAAGTGTAGCCCAACTGAAGCTACTAGCAAAGATTCGATAGCCGCTAATCGCATTGAGAGATTGGGAAGGATGACTGACTCCGACGAGGTGAACAATCAAGTAGAGTCACAAGAGACTACTGCTGACACGCACGCGACTCGCGTGACGCGAGAACATCATCGGGCGCCGCGCGAATTTCGCGTCGCGGATCATCGTATTGGTTAAAGCCGTTGTACCGGCGACGAAGCCGAGCCTTAAGGGTTTATTTCCTTAACCCACCAACACCACTATGGTTGTCTTAGGCACCTTGTCCACCGCGTTGCAAGTGGCACTACCGTGGTATGACCTATTCCATAAGTTCTATAGAAAAAGACTCCGAACTAGAGCCGCTCCCCAGGAAAGCGCAATCGCTCCCAAAGAAAAAATGCAAACACGATGATACAATTTGCAACTGTGCCCAACGTGGGCCATGTTACATGGCGGAGTGAGTACTATCTCATACACAAAACAGTTCCCAAGCGGCAAGCTAGTAACCGCCTCGTACGTACTAGCTTTACCTTGTGTACACCCTTCCTCTTCCCCGACGTCACCGACGCTCCGTCATATCCCTCGGATGTGCATTTTGACGGATAGATGCCCCCGACGCCGTAACCAGTCCAAAGACTACCGCTAAGGTTCCTAAAAATCTCATATCCGACTGGGATATGGGGTTTCTAGATGAAACTTCATTTTAACCAGCATGCCGCGGAAATGCTGGCAATGAATGCTGACGGAAATGCTTCAAGCTCGCATACTCGACATAGCCAGACTAATCTCCCCGCTACTTTCTCAAGCACATTAGTGGGCACATGATTGCGTGACGCAATCACCGAAGAGATTAACCGCAGGGTGTCGCAGAGTTTGGCCTAATCGCCAAACTCATTGAATCTAAGGCCTACTCTCCCCGGACTGAGGTCCGAAGGGACGTCAGATTCCCTGTCCCGGTTTTGCTCCACGTTCGCCTGGTTTTGTGCTCAAGTTCAATCGGTCAAAATGTGGCATATCTTTTGCGGGTCGCAATTTGCAGCAAATGACTACTCAAATCAACGACTGTCAAAAGCATTTGAAAAGCGTTCAGAACCTGTTAGCTACCGTACTTCTGGGCGAGGACGCGTTCAAGCCAGCGCTGACGCATACAGCTACTCGTGAAGGAAACTGTGATGGGAGTTTTCTCAGATGACATCAAGTTTATACCGCCGGAGTGCGAAGCTGATATCTAAAATACGCTGGGACGTGCAAACGTCCAAGGCACAGCAGCGCTGAAGCACCTCTGCGATTTCCTTTAAGTTCACCACGGAAACTCCGGTAAAGAGATTGTTGATTCGGTTGTGGAGTGACAACTGGAATGAACATACGCTTCCGAGTGGGCTCTCGAATCACCTCGCTTTTTTTTTGCAGAGCAAGTAGTGTATCGTCCATCCGTTTCCTCATGGTGTTCAAGGCGTATAATTCTTGTATAGACCAAAACTTTAGACCCTCTGAATGCAGTAATGATTAAGGGGCAAAGCGACGAGGTTTCATGCAGCCATCGTAGATTCTCACCGGCACAAAGCTTCATATGGCCGATTTTCCCCGTCGTCGTGAGTGCGAAAGCATCAAGACTGCTGGATCCACTTGCCTGCATGGAGTGCCACGCGGACGAGCCTCAAAAGCTCTAATCACTCTGTACCGTCGGGCTGGCGCTCATGGAGAAGCTAATAGACTGTATCGTTGATCTGGGACTTTGAAGGTCAAGCACCCTTGCTGCTGAGGCTTGAAACGAGTCGTCCGAGACTATTGGAAACCTATAGGAAGATTCAGCCTGAATCAATCGTGCGGCCTGATCAGGACATTCCTCACACCGAAGGTGGCATCTGCTACCTCATTTGCTGTAGTTTCATCATGGAAGATCAGTAGCGTCACTGAGAGGCTATCGTTGTAAAGGATCGGTTGCGACGGACCTCGCATAACAGAGGATGGTATGTACCAGTGTCTCCCCTACCAACAGGAGCGGAGCTCCCTGAACTATTCAATATCGTCAGGACCTGTGGTGCTCCATCAAAGACCATGACACCACAGGCTGAGGCATATGGATACCGGTGCCTATAAAACGTTGGGCTTTAACTGGTGTAATTTTTTAGCAATGGTGGTTGACCTGCTAAAATCCACTGGCTTTCTTTGAGGATTACGAGTCGATTCTGTGCAGTTTGTTGAATCCCGATAGACAAGTATGCCATGGCGTTTAGTGACTGCCACCCAGGAATCAGTTGCGCTACCAGTATCTGAGATTGCCAGTATAGCTCAAGGTACTGTGTAATCAACGGCCATACCTATTAAAACAAGGCTTGCTACGTAAGTGATAGGTCACCTATTATAAATTAAGAGGAGTCTGAGAGTCCCACCTATCATAGGTGGGACTCTCAGACCCCTCTTAATCTGCATGTACTGGGAATATCAATCCGTGACAGACAACGATGCTGACTTTAGCTCCGCGAAAATTCGGGTCACCTTTGTTGATTAGCAGCGCCTTCTTCAGCAAGAGGACCTCTACCGGCTCGTAGAAGTAAGCCGACATCTCGCTCCCTAATTCTATCGATCTATCATCTGTAAGAGACCAGGCACTATTGATTGTAAGGCAGGGGTATCTACACTCGTCCTTTTCTTGGAGGATGACCTTAACTAGATCCGAAGTAACTCGTCGGCTCCGTAGAGCACATTGTAAGCCTTCCATCATGTCGTACTTCAAGTAGGAGCATCGGCTCAGTAGGAGTGCTAAGGTTCGTCGAGGTAACACGGATCCTCCCAAACCCTAACGACCAAGCGCGGCTCACATCAGCCTCGTTAAGTATACTTCACGTACCTCGTGGATGGTGGCTTCTAATAGTAGAGTAACTATCTTTGGTGGAAGAACGTTCGAGACTAGTCGATCCATCGTTGTCGTCTCGTGATGATTTGCGGAGCGGTCGAGTCGAGCAGCGGAAAACACCTATGCGAAGCCATGATGGCAGCTGGTTTTCGCATTAAGCCCTCCTAAGGCGCTCTTGAGGGAGCCTGTCAGGCCGTCGATGGCAGGCAAATAACGCCAATCCAAAAGGAGAATATTAAAAAAGCGTTCGGAAGGAATAGCAGAGATTTACAAGTTCACAGGTTGCTCGATAAAAGCAAAGACGCAGAGAAGGGCCCAGGATGGGGTTGAGAGATCCCTGGTTGGTGTATTCTAGGATAGCACTAAGGCTCGTGAACAATTCCAAGAGGGGATCGGTTGAGCCCGCCATATCGAGTGCCTGATAAGAAGTTGTAGGATAGCAGTCCCTACTCGTTAACTTCACCTCAGCCAAAAGTAGGGCAAGTGCGCTGATAGTAGCAAACGATCCATACATTTCAGAATGGTTAATCGCTAGGCTCATGAGAGCGCATCTGCAGTATAACAATCCCTACGCAGGCCTCACAAGAGGCAGTAAAAAGTCTTGCTTACAAAGTCTTCGTCTCACAGAGCTTAGCAAGTATCGGCTTCACCGGGAGTAACAAAACAGCGTTTGCAAGTAGAAGACCACGAAAACACTGTATAACATCTTTTACTTCTTTTAAATGACTTATCTGATTACCAGTCCAGGATGCTTTACACTACCGCAAAACCAAAGTCGGCCAGCATCAATCTCGTGCTTTCAAGCGGGTTTGCGAGTTACGTTATTTCGTCCCCAATTCGGCTGGCACGAATGCCGATGTATGATATTGGGAAGACTGCCGCGGTTTCTACGCTCAACTGACGCAGACTGGAAGAAGCGCCTGAGCGTGTGGCCTCAGGCTCAGGCGTATGACTATGCAGATACCTTGTCCAAATCAGATGGTTATCATGTGAATCTAGGCTAGCGTCCAAGTTGGGTGTATGGGCTCGAACTTCATCGTCCTCTGGGGATACCAGCAACTGACGGCATCACACAATACCAAAGCACGTTCGATAACAGTTATATCAACCTTCTTTGTCTCAAGCATCTTATCGGTAAGGTAGGTCGAGACTGAAGCCTGTAGCTGTTTTGTATTGTCGATGGTCATCAACTCTTCTATTATCATACCGATATATCCCGGTCTCAATAGACGTTCTCCCTCAGCCTAAAAGCTACCGTGTGTTTATTGGCTGTAGCGCGTTTCTAACCATGATGCCATGTTTTTGCTCCGGATTGCTACCCAAGAGCTCGTTCACTAGCGATTCGCGTTCATTAACGTCATTTGGCCAAACACCAGCATAGGAACATCTGTGACCCGAAGCAGGGGTATGAACTTCAATCCCTCTCTCACTGCAGCAGTTCTAGCTCACGGTCGAGCTTCCCGGCGATTTCGATCACCCGCGGTAGGGCTGCAGCGATTCCCGTCTGGCCAGTGCGGCTGAGCGACTTTCTAATACAACGTTTTTCGTACTTGCTTATCATGATATCCCTTCTTGATTGGTGAATTTACAGTGGCCTCGAATGGAGCACCGGGAGATATGAACATACGGGATAAGACAGCTGTTGCTCTCCCCGGGATTCCTCAGCACATCTCAATCGTTGTGGTGTTAGCTCAGCCTTCGAATATTTTCCTGACCTAGCTACCGACAATGCTAATCCCCCAACGCAAAATTATCACTATAACTTTCGCACTATGACAGTAGCAGCGTGGCACTGGGCTGCTCTATTCAACGATGATTGTTCGAATCTATTAATTAGAGTACGTTGGATATGACAAACTAACTCAAGCGGTCGCTACTGAGAAAGGGATACTCGTACTGATCGAGAAATGCACTCCCCGGATCGACAAGTTGTGCAAATCACGATGCTAAATCAAACAGGGTTTCGATCGAATGATAAAACAGGCAACAGATACAGCTTAATAACGATAGCAAGTATAGAAGACTTTCCGTCCTATGCTTTAACAGGAATAACAACAGCAGCAACCCATCCTTACAACAGATAAACGCTCAACACGCAGGAAAATGGTTATAGACGATAAAGATACAGTTTTATTAGAGACCGCCGATAGGACGTTCAACCTATCGGTAGTAAATTCCATGGCCAATAACAGCTATACCAGTCTAGCAGGATTGTTAAGCAAGGGCTCGTTGATAGCATTCTTGGTATTCACCGTGCGAGGACGAGCACTATTGGACAAGGACGACAAAGCTGAGTTAGCTGAGCCATTCATAACGAATGGTTTGCGCTCTAGTGGTGTACCAGCGGACATGGACATCGACATAGGAGCACGAGCCGGGTTGACCTGAGAAACGTATAAAGAAAGCTAGTGGTGAACGCTCCTACCTTTTCGGTGCCAGAAAGGCCGAAAGGCAGCCGTACGATGTTATCATAAACAAGTACACCGTAGACTAGCAGGGCAAAACCGGCGAGCTGGATGAGAGAATAGGGCGTCAGTGGCTCACCAAAAGCATGGTCATCACTACTATAGTACCTAAAAGAAGTGGTGCGAAGATACTGCAAAGGAGCGGCTTACATTATAATAGAACAGATCCAGATAAGAATAGTCCTGGTAGAATCTAACATGGTAGTATGAATAGCCGAGGCCGAATTAGTGACATTAACAGCACAGATGTTATAGGCAAAGGTATTGAGGGCGTAACCGAGAACACCACCTAGAACCATCTTAGAGTGACCCATCATAGCAAAGGCATCCGATGCGTTCTCAAAAACACCACCAACATCTTTGCCAGGTACATGTTGCATTATTGGTAGCACTACACAGGCCATAACCAGGAGGCCCCAGATACCCTCAATGCCCACCAAAGCGAGAGGGGGCACTGCACCGCCCTTGAGAAGGAACTCCTCTACGACATACTGGGAGGCACAGACAACCTGGGCGGCTATAATAAAGCATATTCCTGTCATTATTTCACCGAAGGAGAAGCTTACGGCCTGGGAATCCCTGGCGAAGACCGAGGAAGACCCCACAAGTGTAAGCGCAATAACGCAGATGATAACACCGGCCCAGTGATTACGATACATTTTACGTTTGAGGAAAATAACCGAGAGAGCCGCTGAGAAGACTATAATACTTCCTTTAAGCATTTGGAAGACCGACACGGGAGTGTAGACCAAACCAACGGCTTGAAAGGACGTACCGACCAGGTCGAAGCATGCGGGCAAAAATATGGCCAACCAGGTCTTCCTAGTGGGGTAGGAGAAGGGCTTCCCTGTTATACGAGCGACCAAGGCTAATATATAGAACACAATGAGGGCCAGGAACATACCGGAGAACATCATTAGGGACATAAACCATGGTTTATTGAAGAGATGGACACCGTATTGCGGGAGACCGACAGCAAAACTCTGGAACGCTAACTTTTCGGATATTGATTGGCCTGATCCAACTATTAGACCGAGGCCGAATGCCAATCCAAGAGTTGAGATGGCCATTACTAACAGAACTGGAAAAATGGATACAGTGACTGCTATACAGGAACGCGCAGCAAATGCGGATTAAACGATGAATCTAGCTTCGAAGTCACGCGCCGCAAAATTATTGTGGCATAAGATCCGAAAGTGCTTTCTTGGATAGAATCGACGGTATGGAGAGGTTTTCCAATAATTGTTGAGTAGTTCGAGCGTGACACGGAATAGAGGTGCCCCAGTAGAAGATATTCAGAGCCTCATTTCGGAGCCGGTGAAAACTATTCCAGAAAAATGGTCGGGGGAGGATATGAAAAAGACGTATGTGTATAAATAAGCTCCTATGACGTTCCTGGGTTCTTCCCCCACAGCATCATTCGGCTTTGCCTATGTTACATTGTTTTCGTACCCGGTTGCCTCGACTACCAACAGTAACATCACTTCGGACGTTATTCAGCAATGTCAACTTTTATAATTCACCGAAGGCCTTCGCACCAGAGGTCCTGGCAGGGATAAGGTACTACCTTTACAGAGGCATACCACTGACAGGTGTGTTCAGCGAAATTCGGGGGTCAACTGGGGAGCGAGTTTCGGCCAAGTCGCTGATGACCGAATGCCAGCTGGAGGCAGCAAACGTCCTACTGGGCACCTCTGTTATCCCTGGTATCTTTTCAAGTCAATTAGGGAAGATATTTCTGAGGTCAGATAAACCCCTTGTGCCGCCCAGAGACCTCGTGCTTGTAGCAGAAACAGGCTCTGGAAAAACTTTGGCGTAGGCATTGAATTTTCGGGCTCATTGTAGCCCCCGCCGGCAAGGTACCTGGCACCGCTACTCTCCAGACTAGCTGATTCTATCACACCAGAATCACCAGAAGGGATCTATGTTATGATATTGGTGCCTACTAGGGAACTTGTCCAACAGATATCAAGAGTAGTGCGGTGGATGGCGTCAAAGGGTATTTCTGGGCGAGTGACTGATTCCTATGTTTATGTGTATGCCAACTGACACTAGTCGCCTTTAACTAACGTTTTAACGCGTTTTAACGCGTTGAACTCGTTTTATGTGCTTTTATGATAATAGGCATGACTTTTCTCACTTTACGATCATCTTAGAATATTCCTAATAGCATTTCCTCTTTCTGTTGTGAGTTGTTTCCCCCAATAAGGTGCTCATGTTGCTGCTATCGCATCATCCCTTCCTGCGCAGTAGTTTCCTGTCTGGAGGGTATAGCATGGACGATGATATTGAAAGGATTGCTCGCGAGGATCGGCCACATGTAGCCGGAAGAGACTACTACATACAGTTACGAATCATTTCAGATTTTGGTCTGCACCCCTGGGAGGTTAATTTCTCACCTGTCATCGACCAGCGGCCTCTACGGCCTCCTCAGGCGATCGTTGGATGTCATGGTGGTCGATGAGTTCGACAGAATGGCCGATATGGGATTTCTGCCGCAGTTCGAGTCAGCATTAGTATACTGTGTTTTGGGATTGTTAATTCTTTAAGGCACATTTATAGCAGCCTTCTCGGCCCTCGTAGCGATGTCGGTCTGATCCTGTGTTCGGCAACAATCAGCCCTATACTCGACGGGGTGGCCAAAAGGATCCTTCGCCATGGTTTCGCTCGGACAGGCGTAATGCTGGTTCTTAGAAAAGGCGGGCTGGATAGGTTCAGTTAGTCCCGGACGGCTCTATCGGCAACCCCTGAGAAACTGAAGCAGGAAGTAGTATTTTTTGAGGCGGACAAATTTCAAGTAGGAAGTCATACCGTAAACTGGAAACAGATGAGGGACTTTTAGACTACCTTGGAGGCAGTTATCTACAAGGCGACCGGCGGAGCTGAAGTCCAGCCGAAGTCGAGAGGGCGAAGGGTGCTCGTGCTCTTCCCTACCGTTAGAATCCTACAACTGTTCTATGTAACGACCAAAGCGCGTAGGAAGCAAAAAGGCACTAAAACAGCACTCCACGTAATGCTTTTGATGGGGCTTGGTTGGAGGCGTCATTCAGGCCACTCGGATAGCGGCCCTCCACGCGCAGCTTTCGAGCGAGAAACGGCGAAGTATCGCTGATGAGTTTCTGCGGCCGGATGGCCCGGGCGAGTAGGTCTAAGAGGAGCTGTAAGGGTGATGGTGGAGTTTTGTGTCAGTCCCTGTCTCCATCGAGTACTATTTGCCACGGACATTGCGGCAAGAGGGTTAGATTGGACACATGTTGGGCATGTTATCCAGGTTGAGCGGGATGATACTATTTGAGGTCGCTTAGTCGCTTCAGGTTGATTTGCCTTATGCCCAGACGGAAGGTGAAGTAGTGGACCAATACGTACACAGAATAGGACGGACGGCTCGAGCAGGCTCGACCGGGGTTAGCACACTGATGTTGCCGAGAGATCTTCATGGAGCCAATTTACCGAGGGTCATAGCGCCCCACGCGGAGCGACTGTCGTTTGTTGATTCCGGAGAGCTAGTGGAACTTTACACGTCAAAGTTGCCTGTGGAAGAAATGGAGCCTGTCTGGTTCGAACCGGGGTCCTGTCAACTCGGCTATCGCAGTTTGATGGCCTTCTATCATAGACAGATGCAGTTGTCGTGCAACCAGGACTTCGACATTTCAAAAGGGGACGTCATAAAATGTGTGAATAGGATGATATTCAGCACGGGTCTTTTGAAACGGCAACCGATGCTCAACCGGAAATTCGTGGACCAACTGGGCTTCACCGGCCTACCAGGCATTCGAATCGGAAGCTACTACGAGAAGGAACGTGAAGCGGAGGCCCTGGCGCGTGATATGGAAGGATCAGTGAATGATAATGTTACTATTGAGGAGCAAGGTGTAACACAAAAGGAGACAGTCGATCGGTGAGGCGTAGCGTAATCCAGAGCGGCAGCGTCTTCTCCCGTTTTGTGTTGTCTACATTTGTCGTCGTCTAATTCACAGAGCCCAACATGGGTTTACACCCATAATAATCTCACACATTGTTTCTGCTCGTTTCGGTGTGGCAATTGATGTGCTGTGTGGCGGCCGCTGGATTTGCACGCATGCGCAAGGAGCAATGAGACCTCTGAGTGCGAGCACTAGGTATAGATGCTATTCAGTGTGGACATATTGTTGAGGGCAGCTCCGATTTCAGCGAATGTTGTGGAAAAGTTGGTATGCTTTACAGTAAAGAAGGAATGCTGCAAATAATTTTGCACGCACGCGCATCGATGTGACGCATGCGTTCATCTGCTTGTATGGGCTTCTCCTCTCCGCGGGTAGGGTTCAATGTATGTGACGCGGTATTAATAGTAAACTGTCTTTTAATCCTTAACGATGTCCAACCCTCGTGCTACTTTCGACACTACTGCCGGTAAGTTCACTGTCGAGCTCTACATGGACAAGGTAGGTTATCCGACAGCCACCCGCAGACTTGGTATTTCATCATCCCTGCTCAGATGCCCATTACTGCCTCTAACTTCGCTGACCTGGCCAAAGCCGGCTTCTACAACGGTCTCCACTTCCACCGTGTCATCTCCGGTTTCATGATTCAGTTCGGTTGCCCCTTCTCCAAGGACGCTAAGAGCGCCAGAGCTGGTATGATACATTCTCTGTTCCTCTGGGATATATTCGTCTGCTATTCACATAGGCACTGGTGGCCCTAAGGGCGACACTAAGTTCAACGTTCCCGGTAAGGGAGAGATCACCAGAGACCACGGTGGAAACATCCCTGACGAGTTCAGGGAGCCTGGCTGCCCCCATCTCTCGAACGAGGTAGGTAGATCATTCTACATACTCGTTAGGATATTCTACAGGTCGGAACCCTCTCTATGGCTAACACTGGCCGTCCCAACAGCGGTGGCAGCCAGTTCTTCATCAACGTCAACCATAACGACTTCCTCGATTTCTGGAGGAACGACCTCTCCCCCAGCCAACACCCTGTTTTCGGAAAGGTCGTTGAAGGTAAGTTATTTCCTTTGCCGTAGCGGTAGTTTTGGAATTGACTTATTAGGTATGGATGTCGTGATGAACATCTCGAAGACTCCCACCGATCACAACGATAACCCTAGAACCCCTATCATGGTTAACTCTATCACCATTCAAGGTGCGTAGATTATTATGATAACTACTACCAATCGATTCGAACGGTTTCGCATCATTCTTATCGAGAATCCTTCCGCTTGATTATCGAGTAATGTGACTAAGTCGCGGTTAATGACGACGCTACGCTGGTCTAGTTCCACATGAGTTTGCTTTGAGTTTGTCTGTGCGCACACTAGTAGCGGATAAGGCATTCGAAGGTGTCTCGGGGAGTATGAAAAGTAAACCTGTGAACTTTGGAAGATTCACGAAACAGCAGCGCTTGAAGCACATTTTAGTGGCCACGAGTTGTTCTTTCGCATCGCTGTGGAGGCTAATGGCATATATATCTCACGACACCCCGACCTTGCAGGTCACGTGTATTAATCCCCACTCATCACTGAGGGCGGTGCGCTGTAGGTAGATACTTCCTTCTCCCACAGCAGCGACGCGCCTAACGCGATTCATGGCGGAAAGTATGCAATGAGCGATCCTGAGGTACGGTGTGGTGAGCAAGAAAAGTTGAGATCTTATTAGAGCTCACCCATACCGTCATACAAGCCACCACATGAGTATCTCGTTGTTAATTTCCGGAACGACAAAGACCTTCTTTGTGACGTAGTTCCTCAGCGATCGTGGTCTGTGTAGATCGGAACTGTGTCAGAATTTTCAACCAGTATTTGAAACAATACGGGGATTCATACCAGCTGACATAAAATACAGAGTATCATTCACCACGATGCACTGCTTGAACAAGTGGGCTGCTGCCAACTGACAGCGGTGATTTGTTAGCTAACTCAGGCACGGCGACCCGGGCAAAGATTGGCCGATGTGTGATGCTCATTTTATACATCGATATCCGTCGGTAAAGGTCTTTCATATCGACATGAAGCAGCACCGAACAGACGATTACACTCCGTGGGTGCACTAGAGTGTTGCTCACGGCGTTTACCTGGGGAGTCACTGATACTAAGAATCACTATAGCTTTTGCACTCGGGTCTTTAGCGGCGTCACGTCGCGGTATTCCGTTTTTTTTCAGTGTCCCTGGAGATCTCGAGGCTGCGCATCCGGCAAGAATCGCCAAATTCATCACCTCCTATATACGATGGCATGACCAGGAAGATCACCTGCGAGGCTTTCAGCCTCATTTGTCGCCGGCCAAGGTATCGCCCCTGGACGTTCACAGCAAGGCTCACGCAAACGCTCAAGAAGGCCACCTGCATGTACATAGATCCAGTTTCATGTGGGTCAACATGTATTGTGTAAAGTAGTCCGCATAGCGCCTCGAGAAGGCTCGAGTTTAGCTTAACGTGAGTCGTACTCTTGGAGGATGCTGAATGCGGTGATACGAAGGAGTATAAAGCTCTACGAGCTGCGCGTTGACTACTGTTTACGGTCGTGAACTATTCATGAGACCATACAGTTAACACAACACTGAGAAGTACGGACCACATGTGATCGCGAAGGGAACATCTTACGGTGCAAAGTGCAATCTATCTTTAGCTATCGTGGGATAAAAGAACTGCTTCGCAACTTGCTAGAAATAATGGCGATACCATATAGCAGCCGCGCTAAGAGTCATCTTGTGAAACATCTTCAGACCTACCCGATCGGCGGGATCTGCCACCACCGAGACAGCTCAGGATCTGCAGAGAAAAATGAGACGGAGCATGCCTGTTTCCTTACCTCCTGAGCTCGGAGGATGTCCCCGTCGTCGACATAGACTTGCTCGTTCCTGCATCCCCGCACAGTGGCAATAGCTCGTGCCACAGCGACCAGGTGATGTCTTTCAGATTGCTCGAGATCCTGACCCAGTCTCTCCAGTGACTTCGCTGTAGAAGATGCCAGTAGACACCGTGTGGGACGTGCAGGTCGCCATGTACTGCACGATGAGGGACCTTCTCGGAGTTGGACATCTCCTCGACCCAACTCGAGCACGAAGTCGAAGTAGCTTAGGAGAGCCTTAAATCGATGAGATTATGAAAGCTACATGTGGCTAGGGGTTTTACCATTACCTGTAAATCGGGAGAGGGCTTGTTGAAGGCTTCAGACGATATCCATCCCCAGACGGTGCAATCGCACGGAACGAACGATTTGGTGTTCGGAGACAGGAGCCTCTGCCTAACACGGCACGGTCCCAGAAACAATGACACAGAGGTAGCGCTACTTGAGCATAACGTCATGCATGAGGGCAACAATGTTACGAGTAGTGCTGCCGGTATCGAGGTCGAGAGTGACAGGTCGCGAGGCCCCATGTGAGCACGCTCCACTTCTTATAAGAATATCAGCAACCGCAGTGGCTGTCAAGCTGCCGCTGAGCTCCCACGCAGCAGAGGTTCCGCAGGCACTGACAAAGACTGGAATTATAATTTACCATTGCAGATATTAACGGTTTTCTCAGTAACAAATCCACGAACCTAGGAGCTGAAAGACCCCGCTTGTGGAAATGGCTGAAAGGAGGCCCCCAACTATATCACTTGGCGTACTGTGGAGGCACTTGACGAGCTATACAGGATGGCCCAGCTGGCTCGAAGGGTACCCTCACCTGAGGACGGTCTCGAAATAGTCTTTCGGATGGATAGCTGTGTCCTTTGTGTATATCAGCAGACAATGGCAAGGTCGATTGGTAATCGGAGGGATGGACTGCAAGGTATGCCTGTATGGAGCTTTGGTGCGGAGAAAACTTGATACCTGGTGGTGGCTCTTGAATAAGTCTTCTTTGAATGGACCTTCCGAGTCCGATGTCAACCAAGTATCTAAAGTGCAGTATTAGATTGGCCTTCTGTTGATCTACCAGCACCATCGTGCTCGTCATCGACCAACGAGGTGCTGCTAAGTGTAACAGGAACGTCTATGAGGCTGGCTATGAGTACTGCAGCGGTCTCTGTGCTTGTACCTAGAGCACAGCTGCATTCGGCGCTGCTACTAACCCCCACCTGCTGGCATTCTCTCAAGTAGTGCCCCTAATGGGTCACCACCAACCCTTGGCTCGGGTAAGCGCATGAGACTCTTAGGTGCCAATGACGGTACGGATAGGCAGATGAACTGGGGCGGGCTCCAATCAGAGCTGTCACGCCGCATGTTGCGTTGCTGTCGGATCGACGGCATCTCCACCACGATCGCGTCCAACCCAGTGCCCTAATAGTCTCAGACCAGACAGAGGGGAATGCGCGGAGACTCCTACTTCGGCGAGGAGCCCTCGATGCTTCGTTTGGCGTAGGATCTCTCCATTGAATGTGATGAAGGCTGTGAACGCTGTACCGTCGGCTCGCAAGAGGAACTCGAACTGGCAACGACTTTGAGATTCGGCAAACTATCCGTGATGTTACTGTTTGCCGACATTCCAGCAGTTCTTGTATAATTGGTATTCGCTTCTTACACGTTGGACACACCAGGTGGGAGTTCACCTGCGTAGGCTCTACACAGGCTGTAGACTCTGCAGGCAGTAAAGTGCTGACGTTTATCTATATTATAGAGGAACGTTAACACATTACTGAATGCAGCACTCGATATTTATGGATTAAATCAATGGGTAATGAAGAGTCCGTCTAGCTTACAGATTCTTGAAGTCGATGAACCAACAATGAGCGAGCTGCCGGCCTCGGAAATCAGTGGCGGCTCTTACCGCTTGCTCGGAGCGTAGCGTAGGGAACGCTTGTGAGTGCGCTATTCGTTCTTGACCTCCGCAGCATGCTCGGCCCGTTGTACACCATGCATAGAAGAACTCGTCGGTTGTTGGTCGAACAAGTATGCAACGGGCAAACCTTCTTGGTAGAGGACACAGTCTGAGCGTAAAGTACGGAGCGTGAGGGGCCGGTTTCTCGGGCCTACCCTTTAACGGGCAGGTTGAGGCCGTTCCGAGGAGCTAGAGTGAAATTGATAAGATGATGAACTACTTTAATTCTCCCGTGTAATAAGAGCTCTTGGAGCACGAATCCGAAACAAAGTCTCAGGAAAGTGACCTGGAAGCACAAATGATAACGCAGGAGACTGATCAGTTTGGCTTGGTAATCACTAAAGCGATCCTCGGCAGGAACTGTGCGATCGTCACAGCGTCAGAAATTCCCGTGAATTTCATAACGCTGTGACGGTATTTCGTCTTCCTTTGTCTATTGGCGCCAGGATGGTGCCACGATGGCTTTCCAGGGTTACCGTCGGTCCCCAGCCGTTGCTGAGGATATTCCTGCCCATCACAGAGCACGTTAAGAGATCTTGCATGTCAACCTCGAGGACAACTTTCAAGGGGTAGGGGTCAGATTCCATCTCGAAACTCTGGCGCAGTGACGATGTCAAACCTGACAAGTCTCGTGGCTCTTGTAGCGGATTGCATACCGTTCTTCTCGATGATCCGTAGCATCATAAGAGCACTGCAAGCTTCGGTCGGTGTGATTCCGCATTGCCCGCTTGGTGCCGGCGGTAGTTGGCCCGTTGCCCTGTATCGACTAACCTACCTCGAAGGGCTTGCATCGGAGTTTACCTTTCAGCGTCCTGAGTGAGTTCCTCCGTACAACCATTGGCCCCTCCGGTGATCTCCGTATCATCTGAACCGGGGATATAATGGTCGTTACTGGTTACCGAGGAGCTCACTCTCGGGTGCATTCTGAATTGACGAGCTCGCAATAACAGGCGGGTCGCGGCTCACAAGGGGTTTGGGACATCCTTTTGTGCTAGCTGACTGAGGCCTCCTATTCAGGGAACTTTGCAAGATCCTCAAGAGGCTTGGCTCACGTACTCGGGTTTATGTGCCGATTTCTCGTCCTCAGTAAACCGCGCTGGCAAGGGTGGTTCTGGTCGCGGCTGGACGGTTGTTTCTGAATACATCGCTACACATGCCAAGAGCAGTATCTATGTCACCTGAATACTCGCGGGGCAAACTGTCAATGGAGAAGGGCAACTCCTGCGAAAGTTGATCTGCGCAGGGTTGGGTCAAGGTCGGTGTGCATCGGAGCTCCAGACCATCGAGGCTTCCCAGTGAGGCGGTAGATAGGAATTGAGTGGTTCCTCTAATAACAGCATCCCTTTTTATCGTAGCAATTAGGCTTGCATTTGGACTGTACACTCCGGGGAGCAAGCCGTCGAGTGTGTCGGAGGAAATGTGCACTATATGACCCACTGTGGGTTACTCACACAATTCCTGTCTATCGCACAATTGTTGTACCACGCTATTACTAGCTATCTTTACTTGTGGTATTCTACTCATTACTCACTCTGTTTACTGCTCTATCTCCCTTCGGATATACCTTATCCTTGTGATGTTTATAACACTGCAAATGGCGAGAACTGCAGGGGAAAAGTCCCTCACATATGCTTCGATGATTGGCCTCCTCCGCAGTCTTCTCTTGCAGCTACTAATCTTTGCATACCATCCCCTTTTCCGCCAGACCGCTGCGTATCCGTTGTGGCAGCAGGGCTGCTTCCGACCCGCGGATCTTCATCGCTAGCCGGAACGTCCGTAGACAACGATGATGGCGGCTTTCTGCTTGGTAAGGTTAGCTCACTGATAAAAACTAGAGGACTTGTGGAAGGAAGAGCACCTCAGCTGCGTGGAGCTCCTAAGCCGTTTGCTCGGTGTAGGAATGCCTTTGGCAATACTTAGCATTGCACCTCTTCTACGGCGCTTCACACCAACGGTGATTTGTGACATCTCGGAATAATGACGCAGCCAACTGGGGCGTGAGTGAAATCTGACTCGTGTCTAACAATACATAATCATCTTGCCTACTGTATGAAAAATAAAGTCAATTGTTACCGAATGATAACGAAGTCACTATTAATATGATATTAACCAACTCAAACATCTACCGTGTGAAAAAGGATTCGAAAAAACGAGGCTGAGCTGTTACAACTCATCGGCATGATTATTTCCATCCGCTTCGCTCCCTACTGACGGGGGAGTGGACCCTGGCCATGTCTTAGGGATGTAGGGGAATTCTGTGTCAATTTGACGTAAGGTGGGTGAAGCTCCCTTTTCGGCAGATGCTCGATGAACCTGCACCGCACCTCGAGATAGCCGAGTAGCTTCAGTCCTACAAGGTCTCCCAGTTTGGCACGGCACTTGCTCCAAGTAATATCATTGCATTCACCGCCCTGAACCTTGCCTCCGAATGCATGCTGAACGCCAGCGCAGTTGCTGAGGACCCCGAAGACCTCCAAGGTTTGCAGTAGTGGGGAGCTCTCTGAGATGCTTTCTGAGGACGTAGGATGCAGCAAGCCTTCAAGCGAAACGAATCTTTACTTAAGAACGCCTTCTTAGCTTCCGGCGTCAAGTTCGGCTGAACCTCGATTTCTTCCTCATCGAGACAGAATATCTTGGAGTAGACGCTGGTCAAAATAGAGAATAGTAATCCGCACTGAGAGCCACACCGCAGCTCACTTGGCCTCTGGGTCGAACACCCGTCTGTGGATGAGACCTGCCAGAGCCTCAGCATTCTCGTTATTGACATAGGATTCTCGAATTGATATCGAGTCCGTTGTAGAGAGGGCTACACTCCACGACTGAAGATATCCCGGGGAGCACGCCAAGCCGCACGATCGCCTACTCCTTTCGGAACGAATACAACGTCACCGGGATTCTGCTGGCACTCCCTGTAGTTGCGAAGGCCGAACTCCTCGCGAAGTTCAATAAACTTTTCCTACAATGAGCGCTTGAAATAGCGTCAAGAATGGAGCCAACCTCGAAAAACATGAAGGCACTTGTCGGCTCGAGAGCCTCTTTAGCGGTTTCAGATACTCGTAAGAGTTCGGAGTGCGGGATGATAACCCACCGACGGCTGAAGAGAGGAATCTTTCGGCGAGTAATGTGGCGGAACACCTCCCATGCAAGAGAGAGTCCACCATAGCCTCTCCCGTCGGGGTGCGTTTGAGGTCCCCACCGCTGCCCGACGGTCCCACCACTAGCTTTCTATGTGAACTGGTAAAAGCATTGAAGAGGTGATCGCGCTGAGAGAAATCCAACTTGCTCAAGATGGGTGAGGAGTGGCTTGCCTTGTTCATATCGTCCCCAGAGGCAGCCTCTATGACGGAGGTGATGTCGTCCCACGCGGCTTCTATAAGGTGTTCTCGCCAGGACATCAAACGGGCCCACGAGTTAGGCTGCAAGTCGCAGTATGATCTCAGGATTGGACTGGGGACGTACTTTGAGCAGTAATTCTCCCATACGATCGTAACGAGTATTGAAGTCGAGCGAGGCATCAGTCGGCAACCATGATTTGACGGGGAGCTCGACTTCGCAGTTTTCGGTCTCCGAACCTGGCAACTGAGAAGAAACAGAAATGCGGAAGGACCGCAGAACGGTGTTTTGCACCTTGTTAAAGAAGCACTTGCTGAGATAACCCGAAAACGTGATCTCCTTCTTGGGCACACCCACCCCCATCGCGGCCATCTGCTTATCTTGCGGAGTCAAAAAATTAACCATTACTTTCTGAAACTCCTTGCCAGACATCGACCTGAAAAGATTGGCAAGTCCGCAGGACTCCGATAGCCTAGGGAGTATCTATACTGTGCAAATGGGGCTTTGATTCTATAGGCATCTTCATTATTGCCATTAGCACACAAAGGGAGGGGGTGCGGCATGAAGGACGCAATACCATCTCAAGGCATATCCACTGTACGTAATTACTAATAACTAATTAGTGACCCTTTTGTACACAGTGTCCTCTAGGCGATGATCCCCAGGAAAACCAAAAACCCGACATGGACGATCACAGTGGGTGCTGTCTCGTGATATGCATCACATTAGACGAAGAAAACAAGTGTTGTCTGCCCTCTGAGTGAACAGTGGTATTAATCGTAATCCACTCCAGCACGTTCACCACAAAGCGATAAACGTCGATAAACTCACTCAGCAGTCCATCGGCGAAGATCATCCGAGTTCATGCAGCAGCCTGTGCCGTTGGTGACAATAAAAGGCATCTTCAAGTCGCCCGCAGCGACCGCCGCCCTCTCAAGCTGACTTACCGTTAGTTTCTTCATTGTACCTAGAAGCCTAGCGGGTGACTGATTAGCAACATGCTGGTATCAAATAAGTCGCAACCACTATAGTAAAAATGAAGCATAAAACATAGGCACTAGAATTGTGTAGAGTGATTCATAGGCCCATCACGTACTGCATTAGGGGATCGAGAAAATGGGGAAAATAAGATGCAAGAGAGAAGATCAAGTTGCTTGAGAATCCAGTTCCATCACCGGAGGGTCGTCGAGTAAGGTTGAGCTTGAAAGTCCTTACATCGTTTGCTCCGCAATTTCTTCATCTCAGCGACTTTCCTTTTGCCTTCTGTAAAACTTCGCGGGACCTTACGCGCTTCCTCCGCGGCTTTGATGGCCAAGTGCTGCAGCTGAACATGCGTCTTGTTCAACTGTGATACCAGGTCAGATACCTACATATTCTCACCCACGGTAGCCTGTGGGTGCCTTACGAATTTGTCCAAGTTGGACGAAGGTTTGCTGCCTGCCACCCACTCTTTCAATTTCGTTGCTTCGGCGAGGAGGGAAGCGGTATCATCGCCCCGTGAAATAGTGTATTTGACATGGACATGAGTTTGCTGTGCTTGCTGGGCATCACAAAAATGGAGCAGGATTGTTATCCATGATAAAAATGTGGCGGTAGTTGAGGACATTACAAGAAAAAAGCTCAACTAACAGCCCGACGAATATCGTAGGCCACCTCAGGTTGATCTATGAAATTTGCTCTTAATTGGCGAGAGCCTGTAGTTGATCAAGAAAGAGTGTGGTATTTAGAATAGCCTGTAGAAAAGCCAGGTCCGGAGCATTCCGGGAAGGGATCGTCTGTGAAAAGTAGCCAGTGGTGTCCACTGTGTTGTAGTCCCAGTGAAAAGACAGTACTTCCGGCGATAATGGCACACTATCGGAGACCTCCCCCATCTGATCGGCCGAGAGAGTCGAATAGGCCTAGGCAAGGCCGAAGCCTAAAAACGCAGCAGTTCATGCGACTCGACTTCAGGCCAAATGCGCACCCCGGGAATGAGCGGATGGTCCATAAGAACGTGTTGCCCCATAATACGTACAACGACGTAAGAGACTACAACATCTGTGAGATGGCGATGCTCCCGCAAGCGCGTCGCGAAACCAAGAGGAGACACTGGCGAATCGAAACCTCGCGGCCCCGCCAAGAATGCTGTGAGCTGATTACTGAAACTCCTGGCTATTAGGATAGCCGTACTTCGTGCCGAACCGCGTGACGTGTGACGCGTAACCGACCGTGTGAAGGCGCCCGGCGAAGGAGAGGCTCCTTCCGGCGGAAAACCACCAGAAGTCCTAGTCCAGAACCCGTATTGAGACAGGGAGCACAAGGCACTTTTATCAGTAATACTGATGAATCTCATAGCTCGGTAGCGCCCACTCGTTCTTGAGAAGTGGATGAGGTTGGAGGAGACTTTAACATTATTGAAAATTCCTCTTTACTGTAATAATTCAACGGGTCCCAAATAAGGTTTGGGAAATTGGTAGGAGCGTGGGTCTGAGAGAAATACAACCAGTACGCGGACGGCAATCATCCGGCAGGGGATGATGCACGCTTGAGGGACGCATTTCTGAGAGGCTAGAGGAATCGTTGGTGGTAATCCACCCAACTCACCCCAGTGATCTTAACCACAGCTCTGGTTTCCTCGAACTCTTCCGAGCAAGGCACAGTTGTCCGAGTGGCGACTAGTTCAGGGTCATCCTCGAGAAGTCGCCGAATCTCATATATTGCACCTTGCCCGAATTCCTTCCCCCTGACAACAACAAGTCTGCTGCCACGGATTAGTAGTAAAGAGAAGCTCACAGGCGGATCATGTCCGCTCTTGCCCTTTCTCTGTCGCTCTCAGCAGCGTAAGCCACCATCAAACCATCTTCCCTCCAACTACTATCGAAACCGAATGAATGTAGAGCCATTGCTGGTTTTGGCGAAGACAACTAAGTCAACACGGGCACGCCGCTATGGAGCACTTTGCGCATTTGATCAACTATGTACTTTTTGGACCTCTCTCCGGAGTTGTCTGAGCATTTTGAAGTTGGTCTTATTGGTCGGCAAGTTCTTGCTCAATGCGGCCGGATTGAATGCTGTGATCTCGAATACCACCGGATGAGGCAAGTGCAGGGTTCCCAGTGGCGTCTGAAAACTCACTGCTGGAACATCTGCATGAATCCGACATGTTGGTGAGGGAGGAAAATATGGAAGAAATTTCACGAAGGCTGATAGATTCTGTTATCTCCCGACAAAGAGGAAATTTTTATAACGACTCTAGGAGAAAAAAACCGAGATTTATATAGAACGATTTCCTGACAGGATGACCAACAAGTAGGCCAATACTGACGCTGCTAGAGCACGAACGGGGCTATACCTTCTCAGAGTCCTGTGCAAGCGGTCGGATGTACTGCACGGGCCCGCCGGGTCTGTAGTCGCCGAAATCCCACGCGGCGTAGGCATCAGCCCAGATCTCTCCTAGGATTCGGTCATCAGAAGGAAAGCGTTTGCTTGTCTGAAAGGAGTCCACTATCCTACTTTTCTGAGATCGACGTGTTATTCACCTCCTGCTGTTGTGCGCGAGATGTCACCATTGTTAAGATGGAATAAGGTAATAGAAAATAGCTGGAATGGAGTCGTAGTGCACGAGCAGGTGAAAACATGAGAGAATCCTCCTGCTTAGCTGGAAAGAGTTTCACATTGTATGCTCACACTTACGTCCAAGAACCTACGCCCTTCCCGAGAAAGATCCATATGGCCAAGCCTACTTCGCTATTCGAGTATTATTGCACACTGCACAAGCTAGAACAGGGTCAAGCTGCAGGTCATCATGGCCCGGTGTTAACCATCAGGGAACTCGAGGAACCAAAGTGAGGCAAGAATCTGAGAATCTAACCTTAAGTTAGTACATTAACAGCAGTACTAGCGTCAAGGTGAGCTAAGGATGCCGGGTGCGCACCGCACCCGAAAGACTAATGCCCGAGCACACAATTCCACCACAGCGCACAATGACGCTAGTGGAAGCGGCACCCAACAGCATAATAGTGTGCTACGTCGCCATTGGTTAACCATTTTTTTCTTTCCTGTGATGGGGAGGTGTTGGCAGCCGCTACTGAGTATGTCTTCCCACGAGCTGAACATGATTTGAGTTACTTACTTAGTAAGTAAACTAGTCTAGTTAACGGGATCGGGTATTAGTCTCCATTGTTGTGCAACTCACACAACAACACCCGGTCATATACCTCGTTGCGGAATAGGAGTCCCGAAGCGTGCCGAATTCACGCACATGATTCCGCCTACTGATAATTTATCAGTGATAACTGTGCTACTGTAATAACGCTGGACAACGTAGTCGCTGGACAAAGGAGTGACAGCACCGAGATCCCGGGCGCTGCTGCGCAGAGACCTCCAAGTTGGAGGCTCCAACACAAGTACGGAAAAAATGGTCAAAGTTACACTAACAAATATGGCAACTGAGCGGCTAGCATAATGCTCGGAGCATCAATCACAACACTTTATTCTAGCTTCATTCTTATGACTGGAGCTCTAAGCAGCGTTGATGACGCACACAAAGTATACATAGTATATGGAGATCAATAACTAGTAATCAATCGAGGGCCTCGATTCGAGGCGCCTTTGCCATCCACAATTTTTACACAGTCCGTTCAGCATAAAGCCAGTACGGCGTTGCCGGGCATGTGTTTCCCGACGAGTCCTTCCTCCATCTCCCCATGCCGCATGGGGGAGATGGAGTAAGAATTCGTCATGGCCGCATGGGCCATGCGGCATGGGCATGGGCGATGCCCTAAATATAGCCTCCTCCAGCTGCCTTGCAGTTGTAAGAGAATACCATCTATTCAAAACTTAGCACGCTGGTGGACCATCATGAACAGTTTGTTCAGATATTTCTCATTGGGTCAACCCGGACTCTCTATTAAGGTTGAGCTTTACGTTAAAACACGTTGAACGTGTCAAGTTGTTCGACGGACAAATCAAGGAGAATATGAACTGAATATAAAGGATATCCGATAAATTTTATGCCCTCGGTCTGTGCCATGGACTCTGTAGCCAAGTCACAGTGCATTCGTTGTTGAAGGTCGCTGATGGCGGGTTCACAATTTGCTCGACACTAAAGCAGGAAAACGAACGGTTATACTCATAAGCTGCTGTGACTCAAACACGTAAGGTTGTGCTAGCATAACGCGACCAACGCCCCAGTGCAATGCTTTTCTTACTTTAAACTCAACACTACGTTCCGCGTATGGCAGGGATATAAGATGACTACAAGTGTGCAAATGGTATTACAGTGTCGACTTAGAAGAACCTCCCAAGCTTACTAGCTTTACTTCACACATGCAGAACCACATCGCCAAGCTGCAAACTGACCACAGGCAATCAATCCATTATGTAGCATGCCTACTAGACAGAAAATTCATCCTCGAGGCTGACGACCAGCACTATGGTGACCGAGAGGTCTAGATCCACTTCTGCTTTCTGTAGAGGAAGAAAATGAGACTTGTAATGGTGAGCAAAAGCAACCAAAAATAAAGATACCCGTGCTTCCACATCAATTCGGGCATACCAGGGTCACCCGTAACAGGGTTCTGGAAGTTCATACCGTAAACGCCCGTGAGAAACTGTCCGGGAACGAAGGTCGTTGTAACCAGCGTGAGAACGTACAAAATGTTACTGGTCTTCGACTCACAATACTGCCTGTATTGCTCAAGCATCATCTTGGAGTTCTCTCTTAGGGCCAATGATTCCTCCAGAAAACGATGGGTATTACTGCGAATATCAGAAGTATACATCTGTGAGTCAGGACTCCAGTGCCTATAGCTCACTGCCGTCTCAAGGACGTCCAAGACGGGCCTCACCATCCGGTAGAGTTGACCGAGCTGCCGAACTATCTTACGTAAGCGCTTAACATCCTTTTGATAGAATTTATCCATTTCTCTGTCCAACCTTCTCTGCAATACCGATAAAGATGCATCATAAGCTTGACCAACGAGTATGTAATCTTCTGTTATATCACATAAAATCTTAAACAGCAAAGTATGTGTATCACCAGTTCTTACATTACTATAAGATGTCTTTAAATTACCCAAAGCATTACGGAAAATGCTCATATCATAAGACATAGTCTCCCAATCAGTAAGCGTATGCGTTAGAGTACGAAACCTAGTCCACGTTTGAGAGTCAGCCGTCGATTCTCCTTTCTCGCTGTCCAGAGTGTTCTGCGGGCGTAACCGCTTACTCCACCAATGCTTTTTCATCTTGCCACTATTCCCCTTAGAATCATCATCATCTCTATCAGTTCCTGTTTTACATAAAGTAACCCATTCACTAGAAAAGCTTATCAGCGTTCCACCTTCTGCTTTACCAGTTACAAACATAGCCAAGTTACATTGTTCAACTTCGACTTTAACAATCGGCGGCTCAACAGTTTTATCAACCTTTGGCAAATCCTTTCGTAACTTCTGCCTTCTCCAAGACTGCCATGGCCGCAAAGTATTCCTACTAGTTTGAGTTAATCGTAATACTGGTATTATAATAATAGACCACAATGGTGGATTCTTTCGAGTGATTCTACCTTCGCCTAATCCTG
>JAAPAO010000509.1:2780-26350 GCA_013115145.1 Perkinsus chesapeaki
TCTACACCCTTCGTCTACTCTTTTTATACCCTTTCTACACCCTTCGTATACTCTTTTTATACCCTTTCTACACCCTTCGTATACTCTTTTTATACCCTTTCTACACCGAGTATCCAAAATCCAAGTAGGCAGACTTGTGAGACGTGATAGCGGTGACTGCGAACTGTCACGATCGGTAAGTCTCACCGAGTGAGAGGAAAGAAGTCCTCAATGAAACCTTCGAGGTGGATTCTGATGGGAAATCGGATCGGTGATTGTTTTCTATCAACCCCTCATCCTTCCTAGTCACTCGGATGGTAAATCCAACCGTGACGCATGCGGAGTGGAACAAGTGGAGCAACGCATGCGTGCTGGACTCAAATTGGGCGTCACCCAACCAAGCAATTGTATTCGTAATACATTTTTGTGTTAATCATGGCTCAAGCCTACACATTCCTACTCCTAATTATGTGGTTATTTACTGCTGGCCCACTGCAATGCTATGCGCAGCCACGCGGCTTGGATGGTCTCGTTTGTCCAGGTTTCTGCGACAGATGCAAGCCACCGAATAGTTGTAGCGTTAGAGTCTGCTGCGGATGCCATTGTCTGGCGCCGGATAGCAGCTAGATAAGCTTCCTGATGAACCAGAAGCATTTAGTGATACTCATAGCAGGCGTATGTTATGCCGCGTACACTTCAATAGTTTCCTCAGCTCTATTCGAAGGTCATAAAGCCACAGTGGCTTAGCCATCTGTAGTGATTTTATGGATTTTATAGAGATGGTAGCTAATGGCATAGAGCTAATACCTTATTATTTATAGTTACGATCAGATTAGAAAAGTGATTGATGGCGTTTTGATGGCAGTAAATCGTTATCAGACTTTATGTTACTAGTAGTCGTTCCGTGTAGGAACCCCAAGATTACAAGATTAGTTGTATGTGATGTGACCGATTAGTTGTTGACGATTAGCTATGATACCTTGTATGAGGCTTTGAGAACGCTTTATACTTAGGGGTCTTTTATTGTTCTTGTTGCTCGGTCAAACATTATCACTACAAGCACTAAATGAGCGATCATCCATCAGGCAGAGCTAGTGTTGAGTTAGAAGAAGACGGAGCCTCGATTCACGGTTCCGCCCATAATCAGCCCGAAGCCGTACCGCAGCACCATCTGGTATAGCAATGCATTTCCCACCTCTGGCATTGCGAAGTCTGTCACACGGTAGTAGTAATAATAAAACTATATTCTTGAATACTTTGCCTGTTTCGTTGTTAAATGATGCCAAATCTTGCCCTCTATAAACATGTTTTCGTTCCTTGTTAGGGATGTTTTTTCAATTCCAATAGTCACTGTGGTTGCAGTGGTGTACTTTCTTCATACAATTCCTACACCCTCCTAATCCTCTTTCATATACCCACTTTGAATTCCCCTTTAACCTCTTACCCTTGCCAATAAAACTACTGCCACGCTTGGCATCATATAGCCATTGCATCATCAGCCAATCCATAGCGTGGCAACAATCAGTGATAATAATAATATCCTCTACATCCCCCATGTCCCCCGAATTCCTACCCGACAAAACATAAGGCATCATAATCTGCCTCCTCACTCTGGTGTATTCCGAATCTTTCTCTTTCCGTCCCGAGCGTCTGCCAATCGCCATTTGGGTGTTCACTGGTGTGATGGGATCATTCAACGGGAGCACCTAGAACGGCAATGATATAGCGCCGCATTGAGAGGTTATTACTGCTGTATTGTCTGCTGCATTAATAGGGGACGATCCGCCATCTGAGGAGGATGAGAGTGGCGGTATTGAAAGTTAAGGAGATAGAGGAAAATACGGTATGACTCAATTAATAGAAAAATAATGAACAAGAAAAGCCCAATCAACAGGTGTAACGATTAACATTCTCGACATAAGACTAAGAGATAAAACATTCTGTCAATTGTGCTCATCGGAGACAACCGAATTGAGATTACCCGAGGTTCAACTACTCTGGAAGCTGAGTGGTAATGTGTATTGGCAAAAGGGATGCGGAGGGACAGAGAAAAACCCTGCATGCTTATGCGGCTTTTGATCCGCGGATTCATACCTCAACAAGTTCGAGCAAAAATGACAGGGAGAGCCTAATGAACTATAGAGCTTCCCAGTGCAGCACCAAAAGTATGAGTTATCTCCTTCCAGATTCATTCTTCACAAGTAGAATGGTTTTACTAGGAGAGCTCGATGAAATATCAATCAAGCATTTCATTGTCACCTCTCGACCTCGTCCAGGCGCCTAACTCACTGCATGGTGGCCAATGAAGTAAGAGTTTAAGAGGTCGAAAAAAACCAGTATAACATATTCAAGATGCAGCGGCGGCCTGCAGCAGCCACTGTAGTAGCATCATGGTAAATCATTCGTACTGCGTACTAGTAATATTAACGGTAATATTACTAGCATTACATTACTAGTTTCGCTGCTACAAAGTACTATATAGAGTTGAATTGCTATGCGAAATACAAAATGTTAGTCTTCTCCCGCGGTTTGGGATGCCAAAATTCAGTGATTCAAAGATTACCCTTGTCAGTATTACCAAGATGCAATGAGTCCATATTCCTAAGTATATCCTCTCCACTGCCCATAACATAACCACCATCAACATCCATAGGTTGAGCGGTATGTAATGCTGTAGTGCTACCAGTGTTATGGAATGATGATAGCATTTAAAGGGTGATGGAGAAGGAAACAACAAATATATAACGAGAGACTATACGATACGATATAGCAAGTGAAGGTATGTGACAAATATTCCACTAAGATGCAGACATCCCCGCCAAGGGCTCGTGAACAGGCCATCGGCCTACCACATACGAAGAAGAGTTATAATGTTAATGTCTGACTATTTTTCAGTCATATTGGCCATAGCGATATGTTAATATCATTCTTCGATCAGTACAACTAGCAACATATTGATCGAAGTTCTCAACTGCCAACTCAATTTTGCAACTACGTAAGACTAGAAATCACTTCACCGCTTCTGGCTCCCACTAATACCTAATACAGGTACTACTTGCCGCATATTATACACGAAAATACACGCTAACGATTTCTTATAGATAATCCGAGATCACCGCGGTGAGATATCACACCCTTCTACGGCCTTTGCGGGTTGGAGACATATTTAGAGCACCCAGCACGGCCTCCCGCCCCCGCGTAATGATATAGGCAGGGTCAATGAAGGAGCCCATCAATAACATATCTCGTAGGTCGAGCCTGGAACTTGGTATAATTAGTAGATCGACCCCATACATGAAGTCTAGCAGCATGAATTTATTAAATTAATACAACGTAAAGCAGCATGAAATGCTTAGCATATAGAGGGTGTGGTTGGAAGGATCTTTAGACATGTGAGAGATCCCATTTAAAGATACTCGGAACAGAAGCACCTCTCAAGGCGGTATGAAAAAAATTTTATCATTGGCAAAATCCGACCTCTTCCATTGAAACCGATTTTTTTTGGAGTTCAAATTTAAATCTCTCTCCAATCCCATCGAATATTATCATTAGAGCGACACTCTCCAGAGCGTTCGATTGGAGCGGTTCGAACATCACACGTGTCGCCGAGATACTCGCCTTGATGAAAAAGATGGCAAACAGCACACTTTCTTGGGGAAACCTTGTTTAATATTGGTTCAGTTCCCCAAAGTCCAGCAACATTTGTTAAAAGGTAGTAATAAGTTATTACTAATAACACCTGATTAAAATTTAACATTAGTAGTCAGATGCTTGCTACACTGTAGGACCTACAGTCGGGTACGAACGCAATAGGGAAGGTTGATAGATAGTAACACATGACATCTCTGACCTTACCATTTGAGAACCATCTGAAGCGCTGCGGAGACCGAACATGATATGTGTATTCGGAGTATACATTAGCAACATTAGACCCCCCTTACATAAATAGCAAGGGGAAACATTAATATAACAACAATGATCACCAACAACATAACATTACAAAAAGACCTATCCCTTTTCAAGTTCTCGTGGGGTGCCAGAATCGTTGAAAGTGCATAGCAGTGCTTTGATAGCACCAATTTAAGGCTCTCGCTGGGCTATTCCCAATAATATATTAAACAACACTCTTGTCTGTTGCCCTAACTTATTACGACCTATCCCTCTTTAGTCTGCTTAAGCCGCCTAAGCCCATTTAAACTGCATCCTGCAGACGATACCACACACGAAACCTTACATGCCTTTTCCTGTGCACTACCGTCCAGTACATTTTATATCCATTCTGCCTCCTGAAGGCAGACTTACTTTTAGATAAATATGAGATGCCATGAATCTCGGCAATAAAGTACTATTGTCTTTATACTATTGTAGTGTATTTACCTTAAAAACGAACATTACAAAGTCGGCAGCTGGTTGTGGTTCCTATTATAAATTATTGACCAACGTTTTTCCGCTATTCAAGTGCATCCTTATCCGCCAACATAACTCCATAAACTCAACACTTAACGACGTCCTGCAAATTATCCAAAATGTTACCAAATATTATACCGTTACTACACCAAAACCTGCGATGTCATAAAAGGATGCTCCAATGCTTCCTCAGGCGTTATCCTGCTCTTCGGATCCAAGTCCGTCATTTTCTCCAGCAGATCAATTAGCTCATTTGTCTTCTTTTCCAGATGCTCTCTATTCGGGTCACCTTCCGCCAACTTCCTCGTTCCTTGCACAACCTTTGCTCGTATCGTATCACAGGTTGGATTCGGGCTGAACATCGCTATACTTTTCACCGCACCATTGCGTTGCTGCCACTGGAAGTCACCATCCTCATTAAAATGCCCGCGAGTCTTCGCGAATTTGCTCGATCGGATCTGGCTCTTCGCGAACTTTCCCTTCACGTCTTGAATCTGCTTCAACATATCGTTATTATTCCGACCTTGAAAAAGTATCTTTCCCGTCCACAGCTCGAATATTGTGCATCCAATTGCCCACATATCAATTGCATAAGTGTAACTCTCACAGCCCAACATAATTTCGGGCGCGCGGTAAAATCTCGACACCAAATATTCAACGATTTCCTCTCCCTCCTGAATTTCGCAGGCGCTGCCCAAATCACATATTTTCAACTGAGCGTGATTTTTGGAAATCAATACGTTATCCGGTTTAATATCGGCGTGGATTATCTTGCACGCTTTCATGTGTTTCAGCCCCAAAACCAGTTGTCGACTGTACGACCAAACCGCTCTGGGTGCCAAACCTCTCACACCGGGACGAGCATACTTCTTCATAGCATCTCGTAAATTACTCCACATAGCTTCGAAAACTAGGCACATATGTCCCCGATACCCAAATGTCCGCACTAGCTTTACTATATGACTCCGATCTTTCCCTTTCGGGTCTTTAGCGCAGAGATTGTCTGCCTCGTCATTCAGACGTTTTAAAAGCTTAACCTCTTTCTCAGCTGCTTTAGTCATCGCTTCGTTCTTACGAATAATCTTGATAGCGACGTCCTCCATCCTGAAAAATAATATGCATGCACCTCCACGGCGAACCATCATATATTGATGAGCTATATTAAATGAGATCCACTAATATAGTACGAGCTTACTATAGTAATTACTATAGTATATTACTATAGTAGCTATCCTACTGTAGTATACTAGTCAAACGACTCGTCCCAACTACTGGCTATCACATACTGTTTTATGAGCTTATGTCTCGTAATTGCGTTACCAGAAAAACAAATTGAATTTCAGGTACTAAAAAAAATTTTACGTGGAAAAAACGTGGATTTACAGAACGACCCAAATTGAGTGAATTGCGAATCACCAAGTAAAATTGGGCGATAACCTTGCAGCTTCACTTGTCCGAACCGTCCAAAGCAGAAAACTCCTTCGAAACCTCTTTGCGCTAGATATTCCTTGTATAAATTCATATTAATAAATTAGTTCCCAGCTTCCCCCTTACGTTTTGCTATCCTTGCATTTCAATACATTGGCAAAGACCCCCTTGCTGATATTGGAGCTATCTGAGTTCAACACCACATATCGGTCATCCAAGGTCTCCAAATTAGAAGGTACAAAATACCTGACAACACACTTCAACTCAAACAGTAGTCTCCAAGGCATACCCTTCAGCGTCATCTCGATCCGCCTCAACATCCTCCTTTTTTGATTGATGTAATTCTCTAGCCTTTTGCAACATAACTCTAACATGAGCCTCACTCGCCTCTCCACCGGTGTCGCTGACCATCTGATTTGCAGTCTCTTTTACCTATCAGAGGATGTAATATCGAGTGGGAGAATAATTTAATATTATATATAAATTATCAATATATATTTTACGTCGTTAAAATTTTAACATACTCTTCATAAAGGTTAATCCATAGGTGCTTTCACGGCAAATGCCCTATTAAAGCTCTTACCTTCCTATGAACGACTTCCTTAAGTACATTAACCTCAGCCAGGGCCTTCGCCTTGTCCTGAGCTATTTTAGCCTTCAGAGCCGCCAGACCTGCCGGGAGACCCTTAGCATCGGTGGTAGTGGTGTTAGAGGACTCCTCGTGAGTTGATAATGAAAGACTGCTGCTTCCCTCGCTCACTGAAAGGAGGAAGCAATTGTTATAAAAGATTCTATCGCCAGATTCCCAAAAGAAATAGCGCATCTGGTATCCCATTAAATGGCTTAGCGCTCTAATTTACGGACCAAGATATCCCAGCGAGATTCCTTATATAACAAAGGTCCACCTTTCTCAGCCAGACGCATTAAGTTCGAGTTCTTCAAACAAAAAGTGTTCACATCAAAGCTCACCTTCACGATTTCGCCGTTTGCTTGCCCCCCTTCGATCATCTCGATCCTTATTTTCATACCGCTCCTTTCTGCTATCATCTCTGCGACCCCTATCTCGAGACTCGGACCTTCTCCTTGAATCATAGCCTCTACGGTAGTCTCTGTAGCGATCATCGTCATAATAGCGTCTAGGCTCATCTCGACGACGCCAGTAACGGCCGTCGGGAGAATTATATCTCCTATGCTTACGATTGGGAGAGTAGTCGTCATATCTCCTTGAAGAGGGTCTGTCACGTTTAATGTAGCCATCTCCAGCTGAGTCCAGGAAGGCAGCGGGACGACGCTCGTAGTCTTGACGGGAACGACCGGACGAGTTGTTGTAGCGGGAGGATGATGTCGGTTGCGGCGGCATGGCTTTCCTTACAGAAAGTAAGTCAAGACAAATGAAAGCAGCTAAACCACGATTAACCGGTCAATTCGCAGATAATAATAACGAAGGTGAAGCACATCTTACCACTACGAGACCCGTCAGCAGCCATTGAGATCGATCAGCAGCCTTAAGTATCGTCCACGATAAAATAAAATTAGCCAGAGACAACCTGGTTCAATAGAAGCATTGATGATGTGAGACGGTGAGAATGAGAGGGAGCTAGCCCACGTACTTTAATTGAGAATCACTGCCCGATAACACTCACAGGTATCTGCAAAGTGAAGCACGGGAGTAAACATGCGAAAAACTCGAAAACCGTTTCAGATCGACATGGCACGCTAATCGACCTATGACGCATCTTGTTGGCATCAACCCAAGATTCCCCCGTACCATCAGAGCTTCCAAGGCATTCGAACTCATTGAACCAATCCTGAAATAAAATCATCATTATAATATAATGTGAGTAACGATCAAGTGGAAAAAGAGACAACCTGCATTAAGGAAATGCAAGATCTCTCGAGTGCGCAAGACGCTTGGCTGGCGCTCGCCTTGTTTCCGGCTTTCCTGAAACGGTTTTTATCAGATGAGCACTGCAGCACTTCCTGGAATCGACGATTTGAGTAAATTAATGATAATATTGTCGGTGCTTATTAGGTGTTGTTATCATTCAGGCGAGAAGCTCTATCTCGATTCGCAGAAGTTCGTGTCAAATGAGGGCCTGCAGAAGTTGGAGGCCCGAGTTTTCCGGTATATTCAAAAAGACAATGACTTGTCATACAGGTAGGGGGTCACCGGTGCCGTCCGGTAACCGGAAGTATTTATCATGCGGAGTCGCTCCGCATTGGTTCTCTCTTGTTCGTTAATGCGATCGAAATCGGCAAGGTTCACTCAAACAATGCAAGCCTTTCGCGCTTTACTCGAGCGTGATCGACGCACAGGAGATAATCGGCAACAACTGAGCCGGTTAGCGACCGAGAACGAAGCGTTACGGAAGCGCAACGCTGGTTTAACCGACAAAGTTAAAGTTCTGAGGTAAAAGGCTATCTACATCTGAACCATGTCACCTACTGGGCGGGTGTTCAGGGCAACAAAGGAAAGCGCCGAAGCAACCAATGAGATTCTTACGAATGAATTAGTTACTCTTAAGAAAAAGGCAATTGAAAAAGACAAAAGGGTCGATGCACTACAAGCCACAGTGAGTCAGATAGAGCGCTGCCGTATCTATCTTACATCAAGTCGCATTGCAGGCGGATTTATTAATTGACTCTCTGGAGCGTTGGGAGTCCACAAGCGTAGGCCCTCCAGGGAGCGAGGGTATCACTGTTTCATTGAGACATATGAGGCGGTAAGCAAAAGTGAGCTTTTAGTAGACATGAGATGCATCAGGCAACTTGCACGGCATTTGCATCAACAGCTCCAAGACGAGCAGGACCGCCAACAGTTTGACCTTGAATACGAACTGGTGCTTGCTAAGAATAAGGCATTAGTGAAAGAGATAGCGCTCGCTAATACCAACACGGGTATGGAAGTTGGTCGTGCCGAACTGCTAGCGGGGTGCATTAGGGACGCACACCATGACCCCAGATGATCTTTTCTCGGAGGCTTTGAGTAAGGTGAAGGCTGCGAGAAGAGTAGCTTACCGACAGAATGAGTTTATGGCTCCATCACGCGATGATGGTGATGAGTTTTCCGGAGATGAGGGTGAGTTCGCTCACCTTGGGGAGTAATAACTCATTCGATGTTATCGGTTCAGGGTCGATGAGTGGCACCCCAAACGATTTATCTCAGTAAGGTTTGAAAAGCCGAATCCGAAATCCAGATGGGAGGCTTGTGCTTTTAGTGTCGCTATCGAGGCAGCTGGTGATGCGGACAATTCTGAAATGGCATTTCTTGAATTTGAACCGATTTACACAGAAGCCATTACTGAGCCGCACAGGTAGGGGTTCATTAGTACTCCATTGAACTTCGAGGCCTCGAGCCAAACTGCGGCAGTCAAGATATACGGCGTTTTTCAAACATTTAAAAATTCGTTTTTCTCCCTTGGCGACACTACTTGTCTGCCGTATAATTGATGTGGAGCATGATCGCGTGCTATCAGGCGCTTCCTAGAACGCATATTTGCTGCACGTGGCGAGTACCTATACGAGCATCTCTATTGCAGCGGGATCCCTGAAGACCAACATACCTTAGCCTTGAAACTGGTCGCCAAAGAAATGTACGCCAAAGGGGATCAATAAGTGGACGTGCCATTGACAGGTTCGGGTGGGCCATGCGAGCAACGCGCCTAACCCGGCTGGTCCAACAGCAAGATCGAATAACTAAGATTAATAGGCTCGATGAGGTGAGCACTCGATCATTCGGTGCAAAACTCTCGTATCTGTCCACTGTCACGCTCCCCCTGCAGGTATTCTCAAATTTACTGTGTGAGATTTGTTCATGTCTTGAGTGCGATCGAGCTACACTGTGGATAGTAGACACAGTACGCAGAATACTCTGGGCTCGAGTTCCGACCGGCAGCAATAATATAGACCAAACGACGACGCTCATCACTTTAGAGGTTCCGATACCCTCGGGCGAATTTGGTGAAAAGGTAGACTGAAAAGAAAGGAAGTAAAAAGAAGGCAAGGTGTAGGTTGGTATAGTCGCCAGCGCTTATGCATCGAAGGAGGTTATTAATATACCCGATGCATATGCCGATCCGAGGTTCAATCGCCAAGCTGATCTAACAACAGGGTCAGTAGCGGTCATTCTTTAGATGATAAAATGACATAATAGATACCGCACGCGGACGATTCTAGCGGTGCCGGTGGTGCAGAATGATGAGGTTGTGGCAGTGATACAAGGAATAAATAAAAAGACAGCAAAATTCTTCGACGACGATGACCAGTAGGCTCATCATCAGTTCTCGTGATCACTTTGCGCGGACATCCTTCAGATTTCTGCTGAAGATGTGGGGCTCTGTTGCGAGTGCAATAGTTATTCGTAATGAGCGCCTGACAAGTAGTGCTTGGCGGCTCCATCGAATGGCTCTTCTGGTGAGTGGTGGTTGAGTAGCAGGGACACTGGCCTCGCTGGCGGCAGCGTCAACCGACGAGAGTCGGCATTTTCAACTTAGCTTTACTGGTAGGAAGTGGGTGTAAAGAAGACACTCCAGGCTGGAGTCTCCAGCGAAAAATATAGCATACCAATCTAGCCTGAGAAGACCTTTGAGCTGTTCGATCATCGAACTCCGATTGATCTAGCTGATCAATAGTCGAGTTGTTTGTCAGGCTAAGTTCACTCAAGAATGCAGCGAATCGAGCAGGGGTGTGCAAGATATCATTTTCCATTTCGAGAAGTGTATGCGAGCTCTATTCGGGGCGAGCGCGTCACGTGTACATCTTGTTTATGGTGATTACACATCACGCCTTGCGATAGACGTTGTTAACAACTCCTACGTAAGGCGGCAGTTGTAACAGTTGCCGCGTGAATGTGGGCCCTTAGGCGCTCATCGAAAGCCAGGGCTTCCAAGGGCTTGTAGGAGAGGTTGCTCGCTCTCGAATGGCTCATGCAGCAAGCAGCTCTGGTGATGGCTCGATCTGTGACCCGAAGTTTGACGCCACTGTGAGACGCCGGTGTTAAAGTGCGTCGGATAGATTGATTTAGGTTGATATACCAATACCGAATCACAGTCCAGCCAGGTTGTTCACAATACCGATTGTTGACAGTCAAACAACAAGTTTGGTGATGCAATTCTCGTGGCGGGACGAATCATCCACACAGTCAGCCGCAACTGCTCAAGGAAAGAAGTCATCCAGCATGACAGAGTCTTCAGAGGTTGACTCTCTTGCACCCAGGCCGGCAGGTGCGATCAACTCCCCTACCGAGGGAACCTATGACCCTCGCAATGAAGCTCATAGGGGAATTCTCTTGCGGCTAGGACAGGTAAATGCTCGTGCCTCACTTTGGCGCTCAGCAGTTCATATAGGTCTTGGACGGCCAGCTTTCGCGCTTTCTACCATGTCATGTTGACCGACGGAGACAATTCAAACGTCTTCAGCGTGTCGCTAAGCTCCGCAAGGTGATAACGCTCCTTCAGCTAGCCGGTAGCCCGAATAGTGGTGAGGACTCACCTATGAGTATAACAGTGACGTCTGATATCGCCGAATGATTACATGGCATGATATTACTAACCGAATCACTCGAGCTTTTTGTGTTCGAAGCATAGATACATATCCGATGTAGATAAATTGGACCCTCGAGAAAACCCCGACTGGAAACAACATCGCTCGAAAAGCGTCGCCGCGCGTATTTGTATTCGCTGCGCCCCGCAATAGAAGTGGAATATTTCGCGGCGCTGCGGTCGTAAAGGGGTTTTCGAGTGAAGCAATTGCCACTCTCGGAAATCATCCCTCAGGATTATTCTGAACAGGCCTCTTTCAATCCTAACCAATATGAGAATATCTCTATCCATCCTACTCTTACAATTGCCTCGGGAAACCCTCGGTCAATGGTACACCCATGCTTGGAAATACGGTTCAGCCTCTAGCGATAACAGCTGCGTTATCAGAGCCAAGCAAGCGCTTCTCAGTATAATGGGGAATGGCCAACAAGCTAAAACGCTCGCCTTCTCGTGTCCTGTTGAGAACGGCTACAAAACTGGCAGACTTCCCCTCACCGGAAATACCGCCCTCCCTGATGAAGTGACAAACTACTTCCCTCGTAAGTACCAATGCTCACCTGCGTTTGCCAAGATTGGGGAGCTCGTTGGTATTGATAAGAGCAGCAACACCTTCGATGCTATCAAGGAGATTTGTGATGAATTCATCACTGGCTCTGGTAACGATGGTGGATCTCCAGCTCCCTCGACTGAGGCACCAAGGCAGCCCTCTGGAACATGGGCGGCCGATGTCCGTCTCGAGTCCAACGCTGGGGGCCAGGAAATGTGCACTCTACGTCGTAGAGGGGGACAGATGAACGGCAGAGTTATCCGTTTGCAAAATTACGGCAAGAAGCGCTATCGATATGTCTGTTCGAGCGGTGCTGGACAGAGCAACTTGTAAGCCGTCGAGCATCTTGGGAATTAGATTCTCTTCCTCAGGATTCGCGGAGAGGGCTTCGTTAAGGACCTTCCGGAGGCTGCCTCAGACGAGAGCGCTGGATGTGAGGCTAGATTTGCCGCTCTGGCTGGAAATGCTGGCGGGGACACTGACAACACAATCGACCACATATGCAACAACGTTTTCAAGGTCTCGAGCAAGTCCACGAATCTGCCGTATAAGGGAGAGCCGGCATTTGATACTTTCATTACCAGTATGGAGACTAAGGGCGACAAGACTGTTTGCAAGTTCATGGATATGAGCTCCCAGCCGGGGTGGATCAGAGTGGAATGGGAGTCCTTCGGTTCTGATGCTGATGAGGTTACAACAGTATACTTCGCTCCTTACCATTTCTCGACCTACAGAAGTCATACTCCTAACCGTGAATACTCGTAAGGACTTGGTCGTTCCTTGTTGTGCAGTTTTCGCTGTTTAGGCGCCCGATGAAGCACCTTTACGACATGCTGCGTGGCGAGTGGGTGAATGATGATAATGCTTGGAAGAGCTGGCCAGTTGGCGAGTTCTTCAACAAGCACTTCTGCTTCGAGGCTTGGCTCGAGGTCGATCTACCTCTTTCAGAGACAGTTCCGGGGAAGACCGGCGTCGATTATATTATGCAGAAGTATTTCCCTCACTAGAGAGTGAAGTGATAATCATGTTAATACCACACTGTTACTACTGTTAAATTTGTCGTATACGAAAGGCTGTTGAGTTGCTAGTTTAGAACGCACGATCGATTTCTGTCAAGATTCACCCCTCATCACAAATACGCGCAAAAGGGGAATACTGGGCGATTGGAGGTGCAACTTGAGGAAATCAACAAAAGGGGGGTTCAGACACATGGATCATCCAGATTACATGGACGTCACTTCATGACCATAACGGCTTTACTTTCGATTGTCTCGCATCGATCCGTGCACGTAGCACACGACGGAGCTTCTGCAGTTGATCAAGCTTGGCGTCCAGAGACCTGTTTGATGCTGGGAAACCATGTCCCTTGTAGGCTCTACTTTGTGCAGTTGACAAAGATATTTCTCTCGTCCATCCACTGGACCAAACCTTCCTGTACGAAACCGTTACGCTGACCTCTACGTGTGCCATGAGGAGACCTGGATGCGGTATAATTTCAAAACTGTTCAATTAAATAGTCGTTACTTCGAGCGTGAGGCCATCAGACCCGATGCGCCGCTGTCGTCGAGATTCAACATCTTCGAGCGAAAACGGTCAGTGCTATTTGAGTGAAAAACAAAGAAGCCATCTCGGGTGGGCTAACCCACCAATTCCTTGCAAAGTTGACCCTATCAGCGAGACTTGGGCAGTCGTCTAGTCCTGCTAGAGCTTCTTCTATCTGAGCCGAAGTTGGATTAGTGAGCGGAACGAACGGGAGATATCACCAGGTCCTGGTCCTGTCGTATTCTTGTAATCATGCTGGTGAAGTCTATAGAAATCTCTGCGAGCTCACATTCAAGTTGGGTAATCAAGTCGATGAGCTCAGCAGTGCCAGCGTTGTACTATGAAGGAAAACGACCAGCCATAAAATAACGAACAATATATTGTAAGGGTGTGTAGCTCAGTGGTAAAGCGGCTGACCGCAGATCGGTAGGTCCTCGGTTCAAATTTAGGCGCGTCCTCTACCCACTTTCGCTCGTTTATATGTTGAAGCGCCAACCAGGCTTTGTGATTGACCAGTAGAAGGCACGCCAGCCCGTGTCATGGGCCTAGCTGATTTCCCTCTTGTCGGAGTTTGTCGGGTTTGCCGTAGTGGTCCTATCACTCCATCTTGCTCGACGACCCTCGGGTCTTGGTACATGGATTGGAGAGCCGAAAGCGCCTGACGGCAAACCACGACTCGACAGAAGCACTTCAGCTCCGATCGCGATCATACTTGGCCTGCTAATAGGCAGCCAGCGTAGCAGGGAAGTAGGCATACCTTACCTCAACAAGAAAGCCTTCGATTGTGCTACGCTCCATCATAAGCTCGACAACAGCCGAAGCAGTCTGATGGAGATCTGCTCGCGAGGCCGTAGATTCGCTGGCAATATTTCGCAACTCAACTTCGAGATCTCTGGAGATAAGCATCGCCTCCAACCTACCTAAAAAACCCCCACCTTATTCGAGCCTGTTGCGCGTCACAACGAGTCTGCAGCTCAGCCACTCTCTCTTTACTCAATACACCGTCCTTCTCCCTGAACACCGCGAATTATAACTAATGACACTCCACACGCTGAAACGGCACGAGTGATGGCGAAGCTCTCGGAGCTCTCGATCAGCTTGAGTCCCTTTCTTCTGTGCCTCTGCCAGATCCAATCTCAGTCTATGGCTCTCTTGTCTGATATAATATCCGGCTATCCGTAATTATCCCACCCCACCGCAAGTGATCAACTTCATGGTCAACTCGTTGTTTCTCCTCAGTCACCCTCGTCAACTAATTATGCAGCTCACCTCAGTTAGCTACGGAAGCGGTTCGACTCACTTCCTGGCTGACATCCGTCAACTGTCCGGAAAGCTCCTCTTTTGAGAGCAGCAACTCTTGGCATCGATTCTGAGACTTCCTCAATGCACTCACCAAGGCTGCCAAGTGATAACAACACTGTACTCTCGGCAATACAAAAATCACCACCTGCATCTGTCTCCGACGCAATGTTGGCAGTCATCGATCCTCTTGGCCACAACGGTGGGTCAGACGTATCTCCTCCGAGCAGCGCCGAACCTTTAAGAACGCTAAGCGGAACACCAGGCTGGAGCCCAGAGACCTTTCATCCGCTCATGAGCCGCGCCTATCTTCAAGGGCGTCGCGTAGCTCCGTCGTATCGGTGATGCATCGAATGTGTAGGATGGGCTCGAAGAGGATTGAGGCATCTGAGGGATTCCATAGGTGATTCGGCAAATGCATTGGTGGGGACTTCTCTCGCTAAAGCCTCATCTCGGCGGGTAAGATACTCTCTAGTGCGGTGCAGAAAGTCGTCAGACAGCAGACTTTCGGAAGTGACTGGCGAAGGCTTCATTGCCGACTAGCTTTCTGATATGCGACTTCACAACAAACGCACTTCCAACATAAAAACTTTGAACACAACGCTCGGCATGTGTTCTTCTTCTTCAGAAATAACAGATCTTACACCCACCGCCAATGAGCTGGCCACCGACTCATTGCCTGCTCGCAAACTCGATAACAGATGTAGCCTTGCAAGATAAACGTGAGTGTCGTCAACGTTATGACAGCATGAAACCGTGAGGGGCTTCGCAGATCGATGCTATGAGCAACTCTATTATGCAATCTGAGGTCTTTCAAGTTTCTTCGCCATTTACTGTACTTTTCGGAGAAGCTCATCTCTTGAACAGAAGGCTTGACAGGGGCCAAGCTATGCACCAAGAGTACAGCTATATTGGTGACAGCTCCTTTGTAGGCATGAAATCCAATGCAGTGTCAAACAGGTTGGGTTGTATCGATTGCTGTGTTATTTGGTTGCGCGAGATGAGATTGTTGGTGATCCAGGTGAGCAACGGGCGCATCACTCGACCATGTGTGAAGCTGTAGTCCTTCACCAGCTCGATGGCAGCGGCTGTAGGATTGATGACTCCCCCGGCAGACCATTTGAGAAACTCCATGTCGTTCATGCCGCTCTTGGTTGTCAAAGGAAGAGCCATTTTACCGTAACCCAGAAGGGTACCGTCTCCGAGGCCGTATCTGTTAAGCTACCTCAATGGGAGCAACAACTAAAGAGTGTTCACTTGCCGAAACCCGTCAAGTTGTTGTTCGTGTGCTTCTAGCTTCGGTGACTGTACCGTTGCACCCATGTAGACGATCATAATTATGAGGCAACACGGCATAGAAGTCAGCGAGAAGCTCGTTAACGAGGTCTGTTGAACCGGGGGGATTGAAGTCATCGTGGATGCCTAGGAAGTAACTGAAAGCAGTGCAGTAACAAGTATCCTAGAGGAAGCTTGGACTCGAAGCCTTCGAGTCTCATACATTACAAAGCATCACTGCCAGTGATTCACTGGACGTTGACAGAGATCACAAACGTGAAAAGCCAACATTTCAGAGATGCTGCAGTGATACCAAATAAGTCTCCGCACACGGATGTAGCCATTTATCTCATTGTCACTAAGATTGACATTTAGGTCATTAATGACCGTATCAAGGCTTATAGCTTAGGCTGCTAGACCAACCAAAGACAAGTCAAACCTGAGAACAGTTCACATCCACTTGTTCGTCGAAAGCTAGCTGCAATGAAATCTCGAAATATCTTCTGGGGCCCGAGACTTACTGGGAGACAGCATAACCCACCTTGCATCCTTTCTGTGTTATCCTCTTTGCCAACAGGTGCATCGCTCGGATCTACTCGCAAGCTACATTGTAAATTATTGTAAATTGCTTATCGGTACTTGTAGTAGGCTGAGTCGGGCCATGTTGGTCGGGCAGGTGATATCGTTAGCCGGATCAAGCCATGCAGCGAAATGCCTACCGGTGTCCTTGAACCGCCGATATGCTTGATGGGCGTTGTTGGATCCTATCAGCCCTATTGCAGAGGATGCAACCACCAATGTCGTAAACCGTCTCACCCGTGTTTTCGAGGACGGAGGAAAATCGCGGTACACGCAGAACTCCTAGGTTAAGAGCGATGAGGAAACCAATTGAAAACGTAAAAAAGATCTTCTTATATCTGTCCAGCAAAGATCGTCTTCAATAGCATGAGGCTGGCAGTCTTACGCAGTGCAGCCCACACGGAAAAGATCTTCGTCAAACCACTGCGGGAGGGTGTCTTGGTTCGAGAGGTCGAGGAGCCTAGTCATTGAGTTGAGATCGGTGCACCTGGCTATCCTCCGCAGTTCCAGATCGGCTACAAGGATGGTTGAGCTCCTTCAGTGGCCGTCTCTAACTTAAGTGACGCATTACGCCATTATCGTAACGCCCATGGCATTTCATGAGAGAACGGAAATTGCGGCTGCATTCGGTGGGCAACTCGGGGAGATGATACTCGTCATCTGTGCTTCGCTAAGGGCAAGCAATAAGCATGTGTGTAATACTGACTACCCCTATGGTCGGGTGACCGTTTCATAGAAACGTATGCGCACGGCCATGTACATTTGAAAGTTGGACTGTAGACTCAGCACAGCAGCCACAGCATGTACCTACTCTGTTGCTTGTTCCTAGTTCATATACACCAACACAGGGCGAACAAGCAGTCAGTAAGGGCTTTTCCTTGCTTAGTTTACTCTCGCAAAGCGGACTACAGTATGTATGCACGCATGTTCAATAGAGCGGCCAACGGTGCATACTGGGGGTGTTCAATAGACGGTCTATTATAGACCCCTTCCCATTTCCGCGCTCCCAGGAGCGACAATTACATGTTGAATTCGACCCTAGGAGCGCTTTTCAATTCCAGGAGAGGTGTATTGAACACCCTGACTGAATACCATACTGTCTGCCCAGTGCGCAGTGCCCACGAACAGTTCGGTATGTGTGCAATAGATGTTGTGTCCCAGTGGATGTAGCTATGGCTGCTCCTAAAACTCTGACCAATTCATTTAAACGCGAATGCGCTAGGCAATCAAACCAGATACTTGCTCGTAGAGGCCAGCGTTACAGTTACGGGAAAGAGTGCACGCAGTAAGACGGTCAATGAGACGAAATAATCTCTGTGGGCAATCGGATGCCTTTAGATTTGACGGCGATGCCTTGCATCACGTTACCATGCAGGGAAGCACCAGGTTCGCTGTGATGAGATAAAATTCTTCAGAAGGTGAATGAGCCATAGAGGGATATGAAATGTTATGGCCGGAAGGAATTCACTTGATGTTTTCATGGTCTACTGTAGACTCTAGACTGTAGAAACATTTACAGCAAAATTGCTATTGTATCTCCTCCGCACCAGAAACACTTTTCTATAACATGCAATAGGAAGTAGGCCTATAATATCAATAATACTAGACTTCACAGTATTAGCGCTATTGGGCCAGCAGGAATGAGTTTCCAATAGTCCGCTTCGAGCCGCTAGGGTTTAAGAAAGGTAAGAGTGAAATACACCATGGATCATGATCTTCAGAAATAAGAACACAGATGAGCACCACAGGTTATCCCCACGAAGTTTTCCTATCTTACCGCTGCGTGATTATACCTGTTTTGTAGAGAAACGGATGGCCAGTCTTTGGATCTTCCTGCATAGCAAGGCCTTGTACATCGCCTATGTTGTACCTGTGGGGCAGCGGGTAATAAAAACGAGCAAACATGATAATAGCAGACCATTGACGGGAGTAAATCGAGTTTTCCGAAAACATTGTATGTCCTGCACCAACAGTGTAGCGGCTAACGGAGGACGAATTGAATAATGAGCGCGCCAAAGACCACATCCGAGACAGTATTATTTTTGAATCTGAAGAATACTATTGTTGTTCGCAGCAATAAGAATGATGCTGCAACAGATACCTCAAAGCGGTGCAGTTCGGACGGACATGCAAACCGAGTTTTGGCTCATTCGCGCTTAAGTAACGTAAAAATCGCCTTTGACGCTCCCGTCATAGTTACTATCGCTGCAAAACTCCACGGTGACCCTGACAGAGAGGAACGATAAGACATCACCGAAACAGTATGCATAAACACACCTTCATCTTGGGTCATCACTTATCCTTTTTATTGAGCATTTCATGCCTCCAAAGCTTCTCAATTTCAAATTTATTGTCTCCTCTATCAGCAAGCCGCAAGGGAAGGAATTGTCTGATGAGATGTGTGGGTATGTGATGTTAGCAACAACTTACGCATTTGCAGTCACAGCAAGAAGCTCCCGTCCATCAGGTGTTACAATAATTCCGCCGATTTCTCCTGAGTTCGTATTTTTGTAGTAAAAAACAGTTGACCAGATGTGCCGAAACATACCTTAAAGTAATGAAAGGTTCAACGAAGGACGAGTTGAGAACCAATCTGGAACCTATTTTCGGTTCCAAATTTTTGTAACTTCCAAACAACCATTGCATGGCCATGGGGGAGCTCTCCCGTGGCCTTACCGATAGGAATCTCCACTTGAGTCGGCCTGGAGTGGATCTTCAATTACCTCCAAGGTATGTTGTTCCTAGTAGGATTCCATCTGGCAACTACCGTGAGAATATGGTAGAATGCAGCCAACTTTCATTCGTTTAACAATGTAAATCTGCACAAAGCGGTGAACTTTGGAGAATTTCATAGTATGATCCAAATTTTAGCATACACGACCATACGGACACTACACATGACTAAATAAGTCTCACACATGATAAAAACCAGAAGGATGCGGCTGCCGAAGAGCTTCTGAAGGCCGTTGCAGGGTGAACCTCATCGTAGGTGGCCTTTGGTGACGCGAGACGTTCTCAGCTCTGCTTAGACTAGAGATACAGGTTCTGAGATAAGTGGTTCGCATACCGAGAATCTGGTAGATAGTTAGGGAACCAGTACCAAGCGGTTCCACAATATTATGGGAAGTTGGTATTACAGGCTCGCTGGAGTGTTAGTGCACACTCTTTGCGGTTGGTATTGGGTTTTAGATGATTGTCCCCACATACCAGTCCGTGAAATAATCGATCGTATTCATCATATTGGTCAGAGATAACCAAGGCGAGTTGATAGAAGTCTGGATGACGTATACTAACCAAATTGTCAAGCGTGTGATGATACGCTTCGGCCAAGTTCGATGTTCTTTCACGGCAGCCAGGCTGGCTGAGCCAGCATGCAGCGATGACTAAGCCCGAACACGTTTGAGGGACTATGTTGAAGCGCCCTCTTCGCTGGAGTTGGATTGTTGTCCGGAGGGCCCGTGTCCTCCACCAAACGAGCAAGAGCACGCGTGCGCTCCGACAACACGCACGCATATAGTGTGCGATCATCTCCGAGACTACATAAAGATGAGCTCGACTAGATCATCCATACTTATAGCTTCTCATTAAGGAGGGCAACAGCAACCCTCTCAGTGAACCGCTGTAAGATCGGCGTTTTAGTCTCTGGGTTCTATTCTGAATCGACTATCTAAGGACACTCATTTTTCTCTAGCGCTTCTTCGGCAGGCACGCGATGCCACGCCGGGCATGCATGCTCATTTGACAGCTCCGCATTCCTTTTGATGAGCGCTATTCCAGAAATTCCACATTCCACGGTATCTATAATAGTCATTTATAAGAAATAGTGCAATTGTTTTGTTCGATCTTTATGCCCCTTGTGTGGAATACCCTGCTCCCCTTAAGCCTCCTTCCACTGATAGGCCTGGGGCCGCCCCTGGAAGTTTCCTGTCGTAATAGGATAATCCTATCAATAAGCCAACGACTTGTTTCCAGGACACTTGAATTCGATCTCTTCTGCGTCTCAGTTCAGGCATACTTGCTCTACATGTCTCTACACGCTGCTCTCATCGTCATGTTGTTCGGAGCCTGTTGTCATGGCCAGCCCGAAGATCTTGTTGCTGGAAGAGTCTTCACGGCGCGCTCTTTCGTAGGCCGCATTTTCATGGTGTTTTCTGGTTCTATTTTCCTCAAGTCCACATTCAGTATATCGATTTCACCCGAGTTATACAGGTCGACGTTCCATAAGACTTCGGTTTGTGGGGCGAGAATACCATACACTTGATACGGGTCCAAGTCCAAGGACTAATAGATCGCGAAGAATTCCACCAACAGCTTCGAGAGGCAGAGTTACTCCATGACCCAGAAACCTACATCGACACTATACAGTACCGCCGTCAACAAGATGATGCTGGCGATCCACCCCTACCGGACCATCTTTTGGTGGACGAGCTTGAAGGAGATTTCGGAAGATTAAACATATATAACGAGCAAGCCGAAATGAGTGAGGATTTTGAGGATTCCCTGCTGGTCTTGGATTACCAGTACTGCTATGCTCGCTCCCGTCTATCTACCATCATCATCGACATCCGCCTCGTTCTCTCAAAGAACAATTCGTGGGAGTTATTGGTTATATATTATCTCTGACTCGCCAAGGCAGATTGAACCGCTTACGCTATTGTGGTTATTATTACACAAATCATCGTGTCATCTGGATTATGTATAGGAATTTTTAAACTCATGGGCAGCCTTGGCGTTCAGTGGTGTTTGTAAAGTCACAAGATACTGTCTTAAAGGCAGTGATCGAACAATTGATCGCATGTGGGACACAATTGATCGCATGTGGGACTCAATGTCTAACACATTGGTTATCGTTTGTGCACTTCAATGTCAATGAGGACCCCTGCATAGTCAGTAGGCAACTGCAGTTGCTGTCTTTAGACAGCATATTATGTTGAAGCTGGATCAATCCCACACTATATACGAAAGTATCGTGTTCAGTGCAAATTAGGATAATAGATCGATACGCTTTGTCAGAGACTCCTCTCATTTGACAATTCCATTCCTCATACCATACCATGCCACCCTTGCTCGAGGAAGAATGATACTCCGTAGGGCGAAAAATTTGGATGTGATAATCCCACAGTGAGGCTCCCACTGGAACGCTGTTCTTTAGAGTGGCATGTGTTCTGAACCCGTCACTCGAAACGATTACATTCCCCGAATGTCATTCACCTAGCGACGCACAAGTAGGTCTCGGAATTTCGGTCATGAAAAATGGTTCTGGCTGGTCAGAAATGAGGCTCGTGCAGAAGTGTTATTCATGTGATTGACGGAGTGTAGTTAACGCTGTGTTCGGTGATCAGGTACCGAACTGAGTGTAGACATCGTATCAATGGTGTCACGGTATAGAGGATACACACTATAACAGTATTACTGTAGTAAAGTGGAGGAAGTTGAAATATTAAATGTCACTGACATTCTATTAGAACATAGGAGCGGTTCCCTTCCCACCGTCATCTTAGTCTACCACGAGCCTGTAACCCCCATCCGAGTCAGGTAGGCATCCCCACTGGTAATTCCCCAGTAGAACCGCACAACACACCGGATTTGTTATCAAGTCGATCAGGCGGGCGCGCGCCGAGTATTGTGGCGCGCAAGAGGCACAGGGCGATAAGCGCGTTTTTCGCGAAACTCATTCTGGAATCAATTCTGAATTTCAGTATTCGTTTACTGAACAGCACATAGCGATCACGCCGATTAAGTTGTTACTACATACGTGCATCTGAATTTCTAAGTAAATGATTTAGAGAGTTGTTTATCAAATGCCTTGTCCGTTCTCGTATTTGCCAGTCTGTGCCGCTGGCATCTTCGGTGGCGCCGGGGTCCTCGCTGCAGTTGATGAACGTTATTGGACTTACTCGGCAACCATGGGAATAATAGGGTATCTTAAGGTTAGCTTACTCCCGTGCAAGATTCATAGTAGGTCAGCACCGTTACTAGCGTTTGCCATTAACGATATGTCCAAGGATAAGTGGATGCTCAGCCGAAGGTCTATGGCTTATTTCATGGCGGGCGGGCTCAGCTTCGCTATGGGCGCGTATCTTTTGTTGAAGAAGCCATGGTTACGCACTGCGAAGAATCTTAGCTTGGAGCACGATTCATAGTGTCACACGTTTCAGTGAAATTTGTTGTCGACTTATTCGTTGAAACTATGCTCATCCGCAGTTGATTCGATTTCGAATGAAAACAACAATACTAGCAACGATGGTCCTCACCGTCTTGGCGGCAGATAGCCAAAATTTAGTCTGCCCTCCGACCCCTACTGAAACCTTCGGCATATGTGTAGAGTTGTGCTCTGGCGAAGCTCCTTGTGGTAAAATGGAATATATTTTATTATTGGTAATGTTTATTCAGGCGATGATCACCTTTGCTGTTCCAATGGTTGTGGTCATAGTTGCCAAGTAGGAGTGACTGAAGCAGAGGCCGAGACGATACGTGGTGAACTGGTCAATCCTTCGAAGGCTTCGAGATGGGGAGCATTATTAGCAATAGGCGTGCCAGTTGTTGGCCTTCTATGTCACATCGACTTGAATTAATGCAGCATGAGTAACAGTGCCGTGATTTTGAGGATGTTGTGTTATTTGTTGATGATAAGTTGATAGGCTGATATTTTAATATGAGATCGTACTTATTATTTCTATATAGCATTCTTGAAGGAATCTCAGCCTCATCGCTCGTCTGTCCGCCATTGATTCCGAACCAAGCCGGAACCTGCCAAGAGGAATGTTCGTCAGAGCTGGAGAAGCCATGCGGTAATAAGGGAAGGCGTTGTGGTTGGCAAAATGAAACAAGTTTGGATTATCAAGTATGATCGCAATAATGTTATAGAATATACCTTTTCAACGCTTATTTCGGGAGGTGGTATACCCTGGGAGGTGGTAGTGGTTTAGTATCGGCCACTTCAATATACCCTGGGAGGTGGTAGTGGTAGTGGT
>JAAPAO010000051.1:0-102559 GCA_013115145.1 Perkinsus chesapeaki
CAGATGATTAGCCCATGAGTGTATTAATTGTTGTGTTACAAGGATCGGCTCGCGAAGGCGAAGATACTGTATTGGAAAGCACTGGTGCTTGGAGGTACAGTTCGAGCCGGAGTCGGTTCCTTGTCCTGTCCCATTGTGTTATAGTCACACAGTGCTAGTGCAAGCCAATCTAGCTAGTGAGTGAGTGCTTCAACTGTAGCGTGGAGGCAGTTCACTTTGCTGTATTTGCTCGTTATCATGTAGTCTTGGCTCAAGTTGAGGCATCTCTGCTGATTTTTTTTTTCTTCTGGTTTGTTCTGGCACATTTTCTGCGGTCGACTATTGACTGGATATGTATATATATACTCATGATACTACTGTTGTATGTATATATATACATTCATTTAGATGTCTATTCGGCACTGCACGGTATGTGTGCCGCACATTGTGTGGCGGTGGTCCGCTATCGGTACCAACTGCAGAAAAGCCAGATGATTAGCCCATGAGTGTATTAATTGTTGTGTTACAAGGATCGGCTCGCGAAGGCGAAGATACTGTAAATTGTTACTTACCAACTAAAGAACTTCACTGATACGAGACTCGGGATGATACATAGAAGCACCTTGCATGTTCACTGTATAGCCAAGACTTCTTCTTGTTGAATGGCCAAATCCTTGATGCGCCGGTTTAGCAGTTGAACCGCATCACGAAGGAACTGAAACCCGTGTATCAAGCAGGAAATGCTGAGCACAGTCTCTACAATTAAACCCTCTTCAGCTCGTTTAATATCTTTCCTCGCCTCTCGCCCTACGCCTTTCGTCCGGCCTAGTAGTTGGTCAGTCATGGCCTAGTTTAATTTACTCAAATGTGATGAAGATTTTAGACGATTACCTCCGCTGATTGGAAAACTTCTCCTGCCGTCACGGGCATATGCACACTCTCTTCATCATGGCCGTAAAGCCTATATTTTTGAAGGAATTGCTTCCTACGCTTCTTTATCTATATAGCTATTTAAAGAGCAACCACATTGTATCAATTTCGCATTTGGTTACCTTGGAAGGTTGCAATGGCCCTAGCTGAATAAGCCCGTCATCAGAGCTAGATCCCTCAGACTCGTCGCCTTTGCTGCCTATCAAAAGTCATTTACATCGAGTTTCTTTTGTGGAGACATCTTACGTGCATCCAATTGTCGTGGCCTTGCAGTAATAGAGTTGGTTAACGCTGTCGCTTTCCACCTAACCCCAGGTTTGGCTGATAGCAACATTTTCAGACGCTTCTCGTGTCGAATATCTACAAGCGAGAGAACCCGTCAATCACAGGTATCGATCCTATCTAATCCCCATCTTGTGGTACCTTCGGGTGCCTTCCCCTCATCGCCAGCTTTTTCATCGTCATCAGCAACGATATTGGGTGGTACCTCCTGAAATCAATCTCAAGCAGCTTTCAGTTTGGCCTGCCCTTACATTGCCTTCCGCGTCGTGAACAGGGATGTGGAGCTCTGTCCTTTGCCTGACGAGCTTCTTCTTACGAGATTCCGCCTTGTTCTCGAGCTGATGAAGCCGCTTGATTTTAGGAACGTACCATCGAGCATAGAGCCCACGGAGTTTTCTGAACCGAGCTACGCCCCCGGAGGCCGCCTAGTGGGGCCACTACGTTTGCATGAAAGCTTCCCAATCAATAGATTTCACAATAGCATTCTTTAATACCACAACTTTAGCTGAAACAATGTCGGTGAGGCTCTCATGCCCGTCGTCAGAGCTTAACCTATCAACGGTGGGGTATCATCACGGCGTTATGGTAAACATATTACTCAGTCGACCTGGCAGAGCTCACAAAGTAAGCAATAGTTGCATAAAGGCATCGAAGCCCGAAGAACCAAAGCACAATAACCAGCCTGATGAAAGGAAGCATCACAAGTGATAACCAGGCACGTCATACAAGCAGAGTATTAGCGCGCCCCAGAAAGATGCATTTGCAGTCGTGTCAAAATCAGCACCTGAACTGAAGTCTACCGGTTATAGCACTGGTAAACACACCTCCTATGAATCCGCGCGCCAGGAAGAACAACGCATCACCGAAAGGTGCAAGCTGTGGCATGCTCTCTCCATAGGCTACATTGTAGCCTATGCTAAACCCAAGAAGTACCTGAGTGCAGTACTAGATGCGCGGCCTAGAGGCTGCTTACCACAATGAAGAGACACAGAAAGGACATGGTTAGTTGCCATGACTTGCGGATTGTTAATACAAGGGTGTCGACGTACCTAGCCGAGAACTTAGCGATCGCAAAGCCGAGTAATGAGTACGGAAGAAAGCCCAAGAACTTGATGGCCTTCAACCAAGCTAGAATTATGTTGAATGCATGTATTCTCTGTGTTAAGTGAACTGTCGAGGCCACTGGCTGACAAAGTGATACTGAAGTGCTGATAGTGATAGAGTAAGTCCTACAAGTAGATTGACGTATTGAGTCATGTCCGTCGAAGCTTGTTGTAGATCAAGTCGACTGGCATCTACCATGGCTACCAATCTCAGATAGAACGCGACCATCAGTAGAATTAGATTGGTCCAATCCAGAAGGTTCCACCCATCCCTCAGGTACCTACGGCTGCCAGCTCCAGCAATGTATGTCTTAAGTCCTCACCTTAGCTTCAATATACTCAGTTCTGATATTTCCTCTGCAATGTAGTAGAGAACGAATAGAGCCAACATGAATTCCGCGATGAGCAGCATGAGCTCCTGAGATTGACAATTTGGTATGGCTGCGTAAGTCGATTTTCTACCTCAGGTTGTTTAAGAGCTAATGGATCGATATGCCGCACATTAATCAGCGATAATTGAACCTTATTGTGCCACAATCCAGAAGGTGTTACCTGAGATTCTGCAGCTGAATATCCCCAGTCTCTCTCGAATTTAAACCTCAAACGCTATACGAGTGGCTGCGAAGCATCCCATGTTCGAGTTCCATATGTTCAAATCAACAAATACTGCCCGCGTAGCTATGTCCACATATTGTACGGCTTGCAGTTCAGCAAGCGCGGTGACGGCCTCTGAACCTAGCGAAGGATGTGTATTAGTGAGCCTCAAAAAATAAGCTCTTGGTACGATTGCTGGGTATGACAGTCACGTAGCCACTACTCGAGTATCTGGAGTTCAATGGCATGAAAATGTCAAACAGCCTCGCCTCCGCCGTACTTCGCCATCTTCCCACCGTAGTCTGATTTCTCGTACGATGGCCGGCTGTTCTCATCCGTGAAAATTCGCGCTTGCTGGTCTCCAGCGATTACGCCATAAGGAGCGCTAAGAATCAGGCTCTACGCTAGATATTGAGTAACACCAACTTCTCTTCTCGAGGCCGCTGATAGGATGGGTAACAGTAGTCAAAATAGGCATTGAACGGTTCGGCGACATTACAGCCTTCACCACTTTTAACTCTAACAGTTCCTGAATTCACCGACTTTTGCCACAAGCATCGCTACCGTACGCACGGATACGAACGGCTCCTAGTAGCCTATTGTACTGCCTCTCGTCTATAGGAGGCATGTAGGCTATACTTGTCGTGAGCTCCTCATCACTAATAAGGACTCCTTCATCGGTTGTCGAGGTACTTGAAGATGAGCCTAGGCGCTACCGGTAGACTAGGAGGCGCGGAAGCCTGCTGACCTCCAGCGATTGCGGTGTATATTGTTGTGGGTATCGCATCCTCTACAAACAACGCGTCGAGGGTCACATGCGATATATACTGCCAGAACGCCTCTATAGACTGAACCTAGAGGCCTGCACTGCTGAAAGTGTCAGAGAGACCGAGAACATACATCTTCCAGGGCAGGGGCTTCGATTGTTGCTCCAGTATCGCTGTCCGTCGTTGGTGCTGGGTGCTCGAGTTTCGATGTCAACTACAGAAGTGATGGTAATGTGCTATCGTGACACACAGACTCACATGCCTTTTGAGAGCTGTGTAGCCGTATGTGGCTTCTGATAGAGCAATCAGGTTATATGTGAGCAAGAAGCAAATGAATATGAACACTACGATGACCTTCCTCATCTGATTCTGGAATACCGCCAATGTCACTGACCCAGCGTGCCTCACAATCGCCAGAATCATTTTCTTTTTGGCTTGGTATCCATCTTCAGATAGCTGGTCAAGCGGCACGGCCTCAACACCTTCCAATTGATCGAGACTACTCCGAGCCGCTGCTGTAGAGGCAGAGGTCCGCTTCTCCATAGCGGAATAATAATAACAGAGAATTTCATTTCTCTCATTTAACAAACGCAACTAAACGTGGCTGTGATACCAGTCGTTAAGAAATCGCTGATAACAACGACATGCTTGTAGCAAGGTATGCCGAATACAAACTCGTTCTTTGGCCATGAAATCGATCTCTAAAGCCAGCTGCAGTCGTCTGGGTGACGAGCTAGTCTTGTTTAGAGGGGTCAGATGACGGGGTTGAAAGGCGTCCTCGAACTGAATTGTATCCGACCATAGGTAACACCTTGCAGAACATCTCCGTGTGGCTTCCAACGTTGAGTGCATCAGAACGTAAGGCCACCATCGCCTGAGGGTAGGCAGCTGAGGATTAGCTCGAGATACTTAGGTACTCGCCCGAGGAACTTACCTGCAAGGAAAGGTGGGCGCCAGTCACCGAAAAAGTATGCCATACAATGGCATGGAGATAGAACGGCTTGAGATAGTCACAGAAAAGGTAGTCTAATGTCCACATGACGGTCTGAAACTAGTAGTATTGTACTCAATGGCGTATTTGTTAGATTCTACCGCAGTCAAGTAAACAGCAAGGCCAACTTCGAGGAAGCGCCATGCGATAACTCGACTTGGACCACGATGGCTGTAGCAGCGATACAATACCAGACATGTTCCCCTACGAACGAGCGCTGTAGCAGCGGTAGTTTCGATACAATTACACCGCGGTGGCAGACGTGTATGTTGCAACAAAAATCAAGTACATCTTCCACGTTGAAAGGTATACTGCTGTTAGACCGATAGCCAAGGATGTGAAAACCCAAGCCCAACGGTGAGCTTTGGTGTCTCTTTTCGGCGCATTGTAGAATAAGATAATCTATGGAGTCGATCCACCGGACAACATCAAGCCATGAACTCACCCAAAAGGAAGTGAGGCTCATCCAGAGCATCGGTATCTCATCCATGGCTTGGCCGAGCCGCCGAAGTGTCCCTAGTTTTACGGCACTTCGTGTAACATTCATGTCGAGTACGCATAACTTACCGTGAAACAGTGTGCTGCCTAGTCCAATGAATATCATAATGACGTAGTAAACTCTATACCGATGTTCATTACCAGCCCTCGGGGCACAGATAAGCATGCCCACAACACCAATTACAACGATAAATATTGAAGTCCTGGAGACGAATGCCACAGACACACTGCTGCATTCGAATCCTACAGTGTGTTCGCGAACTCAACGATGTGATCAGTGTAAGCGTAGTTATCCTCGCAGAAGTCCATTGACGCTGGTGGTCCGAAGAATGTCCTGGCAGATGATGAAGTGCTAACGGACGCGCGCAACGCCAAGACTTACTCGGCGAACGAGCCTCGCTGCAAAAACGACGTGGAGTTGCCTGGTACGTCAGCAGTAATGTTCAACATTGACGAGTACTATTCAAAGTTCCACAGGAATCCATGTTAAAGACGGTTACCCATAAGAGTCTCTCACTGAACACAAGACTGGGCATTTTCGAACTACAAGAAACTTGAATGTCATCAAATCTTGCTCAGCTCTCTATCCTTATACTCTGGAAAGCGTCCCCTATATCTATAGAATAAGTCATCGACTGCAGCGACGTACCTGGGCTACGTCGCAAGAAAAGCAAAGCACTATGTCATCACTTTTTGTGCATCGTATCCGGGGTGTCAGTCTCCTCCCACATCAGCGGCTTTCCTACGACTAGAGCGAAGTCCTTGAGGTACTTGGGTAGTATGGACTTTGGGAACGGCAATGCAACTCCAATGAGCCGTTGTATGCGCTGACGGAACGCAAGCATGAAGTGACCGGTATCTGGAACTACAGTGACTCCGGTGGACGATTACACTAGTTCTACCGTGGGCGATGGATTGACCAAAGCAGTAAGCTGGAACTATCGGAACGCGGCCAGCCTCGTATGCCAGCCTCGCGTAGCCCATTCTAGTTTTGCACACTATCGTGTCATGGGTAGGAGAAAAGGGTATCATTTGTTCCCGAGTGCCACCAATTACGATGCTGACACTGAAGTCCTGCTTCAGCGCTTCCAAGGCTGTTTTCTTGTTCGCGTCAATAGCACCGTACCAGAGACAGAGTTCTCGCATGAGCGGCAATTTGAAGAGAACTCTAGCTCCTAGCGGGCAGAGCTTATGTTTGACGTTACAAATAAGAAATGGGTGTATAAATGGCACCACTCCGTGTGGATGAGCGCAATAGACGACCTTGGGCAACGAGTTAACGGCTTCCTCGTCCTCTAGGATGAAAGATACTCTTTGAAAAAGACGCCTCATAATAGCAGCGTTTAGTCGTCGACCAGCTTGGAGGAACTCAGGCCAGAACCTATGAAAATTGCAGGGTTAACGGTTCACGGGGCTGAAGGCCAATTTACCGGCTGTGAGGTTTGTACTCTGATCCATCGAAAAAGTAGATCGAGTACGATAATAATGCGCCTACGAACCAGCTGAGATATGAGCGAGAGCCCCGTAGTGCCGCTGGAGTAAAGAGAAGGATAATAGCCAGTAACTGCTGTTGAAGAGCCATCGTGATGCTAAGACTTTTGACGGGGTATTCGTCGGCTCTAAACATCTTGAGCTCTTGAAGTCACTTGAAACTTCCTATTTCTCTTAAGGATTTGGTAGATCGCATGTCGAACAAGCTGGACCTTGCACAGGAAGCCAGGATTCATCAGTTCCAACAGCTGAACGGTTGACCTTGTCTCTGCGTGTTCCTCTCGTGTACCTACTACGTATGATACCCATCTATTTCTTTGACCATTATCCGCTCTTGTGTGAAGTGAAACCAATTCTAAGATTGGTGAGTTCTCAAGACAGATCATGCTTTCCGTGATCGCGTATTGCTATATACGCGTATAGTTCTCCAGCCTTTGTGATTGTTATTGGTCAATAGAGCCTTCCTCAAAATGGCAGTAAATCAGGGCGAGCTATCGCAGGTGATGGCAGCTACGCTGTCACCCGATCTCAACGTTAGACGACAAGCAGAGGAGAAGCTTTCACAGGTGATACAGTACTAAGATTGAGGGAACGTACCGCTGCTTCGTTAAAGAAGCCGCTGCATCGCTCGCATTTCCTGCTTCCGTCAAGTTTTGTTCGATAGGCGGAGTCCGCAGGCGGGGTTCTCACCTCGTCATTGCTACAGCTGGTGGCAAGCGGAAATGAGCAGATGCCTGTTCGATTAGCCAGCAGTATATATTTCAAGAACTTCATCAAAAGGCATTGGCCGGAGTCGCCTGATGAGGTATTCATAGGGCCTTTTGCCGGCCCTTAATGGACTACAGAAATGCACTTCAGTCACGTGGGGTTCTCTTTCAGAACGGAGGAATCTCCGAACAGAACCGTAACCTCATAAAGTCGCATCTTGTCGATCTAATGCTGTCTGTCCCACCGCCGCTTATGGCACAGCTCCGAGAGAGCATCAAGATTATAAGCGATCTCGGTGAGCTCTACGTCAACACGTATACTTTAACAGCAGTAATCTTTCAGACTTCCCCGCTGGTTGGCCCACTCTGTTACCTACTTTGGTGCAACGACTCACCTCGGGAAATGACCTCGATGACACTCAATTTGGAGCTTTGGAGACCGCCTCTACAGTGTTCGAAAAGTGGGTTTCGCACCTTACTTCGGCAGCAGCGGCCCGCCTTATTGGTCTCCAGGTATCGCTACTTAGTGAGGTCTAACGAGGTGCTTAGAGAACTACAGTACATCTTGAAGGAGTTTCAAGAGGTACCCCGTACACTCCGGTCTCGGTATCTCCTCTGGATAGGTCCATTTGGCCCTATATAGGAGAGTAATGCAGGAAATCTTCTCACCTGCGATTAAGGAACAGAGTAGTACATGGATAGGGCGCGCTAGGACGATGATGCTATTATAGGCCAAGGTCAAAAGGCGGTGAAGTTGGCGAAGTTGCTCCTTGTTGAGCTGGAGATCTTCTACGATCTTAACGTTGTTGATATTCCTGTAAGGCTAGAGATGACCTATGCAGCCGGCTAGCATGGTTATCACCTTGATTGGCTTCAGGAGTACTATGAAGATAACTCTGCGACATGGTTCGAGGGGTTCCTCCGTTTGTTGGAGTGGCAAGATATGCCGGCTGGTAGTATTGGGTCAAGCAAAGGAGCTATTGTGATATACTACCACGCACACCTAGCACGCAGAACTCGTTAGTGCTTCGAGGCCCAGGACGGATTCGTTAGCAATCAAGTCTCCTGAGTTGGCTTATGTCGTTCTTGTTGGCGCTTCATATCGAGCACGAATCCATTTTCAGCCCTCAAAGCACCCGATGATGAGACGCCCGGAGCTATCGAAAATTTGAAGGCTCAAGTATGCAGGAACGTAGCTCTCTACGCAGATAAATACCAGGAACAAGTGGAACCGTAGTACTGGGAATCAGGCCTCACCTTTGTGCCATGGCTCTTATTACTATTTCGGTCTCGTTAGTTCGACTCCAAAATCTTAAGGTACATCTGTGGCGTGGTGAAGTCAGTGTGGACACTCCTTGTCTCCACCAGCCCCAACGGAAGTAACGATCAGCTGGTAAGCATTGCAACCTGCAACTCACTTGGATGGTCAGTGATCTAGGTGTCAGCAGGAATTAAACTACTATCTAGTGCAGCGAGTACTAAGTGGGCCACAAGTCCCTTTGAAGAGGCGAATTCCCTTCAAGTGATGTCTGCGATTATCTTCTGTCAAAGTAGACATGTCTTTCAGGCCATATGTGAGCATGTGGTGCTTCCTAACATAAAACTGCGTGACTCGGACGTCGAGGATTTCTTCGATAATCCGACAGTAAGGTGGCTCTCCCTTCAATGTGGGCAAAGTTCAATCCCTTTAGGAGTATATCAGGCGTGATATGGAGAGCGCGGATCAGGACACTCGTCGACGAGCTGCTATGGAGCTTGTTAAAGGCTTGAGCAAACTGTATGAGCAACAGGTGCTGCAGGGATAGAACGCATTTGAACCATGGTATTTATTTGCGCCTAAAGCGCTGTCTCCCCCTAAAAGACAATCATTTGCTACTGGAAATTGGTCGCTGCTTAGGTTACGGACATCTTAGTCCGCTATGTACAAATGTTGCTACAATCCGTTGGCAACTCTACTACAGAGGATGCGTGGCGAGCGAGGGATGCTTGTGTTTATCTCATTATAGCGACAGCCGCCAAGGCACAGGTGTTAGAACTAGCGTGGGACGCATAGACATATTGCGGATTCTTATTAGACCAGAACTAAGGGAGCCTCTATTGTCAACTCTGCAGTGGATGTCCCAGCGTTCTTCGAACAGCAATTAATGCCAGAGCTCTCGCAGGCCATCCCTACTGAGAGGGAGGCCAGCCGGGCTGTCTTCCGCGCTAGCATTCTCAAGTAAGTAAATCTCCGCACGGGTCGGTTAACGGTTACGATGCTAACATGCAGATACATCGCAGTGTTCCGGCAGCATCTCCCTGTTGAACAGCTCACTCGTGCGCTTCCTCTTATAGCAAATCATATACGAACCCCCGTTACGGTAGTACCTGGATCCCCGTTCGTCGCCTACTCCCTTTGCACTTATAAACTAATGTTCACTTTAGGTACTGCACACATATGCCGCTCATTGTCTAACTGTTCTATTGCTACTTAAATGCCCCAATAAGCAACATAAGATACCATTAGAGACACTGAAACAGACCGTACGGCATGGGTAAAGCGTGATGGCGGTTATACTTGCTCAGGTTCTGCCTACTGTAGAGCCATGCCTCCAAATACTCGCTACTGGTGAGACTCAATCCGCATACGAAATGAAGCTCGTAATGCGTAAGTTCTTCGACACAATAGTCTTCATCATAGAGTTTATTTTGCAGGGGTGTTCTCGACCTTCAAGGAGGGAGCTTTGGGCATTGCTCTTCCAACGCTCAGGCAGCTTGCCACAGTAAAACTTGTCTTCCATTGTACACGCGTCTCATACGCTTTCTGGCAGATACTCCGGGCTGTGGCAGCGAATCCTAGTGATGCTGTTTTCAATCACTATCTGTTTGAAGCTATCGCTTCAATCGTAATAGCACAACCTTATCAACCTTAATTGTGCCCTGCTAGGTACGGACTGTCCTGCAATTCGCCCCTGCTCAGCATGGGGAAGTTGAGTCGGCTCTTCTCCCTGTTATCAGCTTTATATTGGAGCAGAATGTTGCTGACTTCATCCCGTAATAAGGAGAATGCATGCGTTCGCGGAGGTTTACTTACTTTATTTAGTTATTGCTTCCAAATACTTGGCCTTCTGCTTGATTCCGGTGATAGCTCTACGTCAGCAGCTGGTCCACAGATCTATGGTGCACTCTTTGACAGGTGAGTAGACGTGATACCGCGCAATGTCTACGCTTATGCCTGTTCTTAGGCTTCTCACTGATGGCCTCTGGAGAACCGCCGCAAATGTACCCGGGCTCATCCGATTGTTCAGCTCGTAATGAGGGCCACACTCACTGCGCTCAGCAAGTTTGATGTGTTAGATACTTCAAAAAAAATGCGCAATTCTCGGAGCAAATTAAGCGTAACATGCAAACAATTCTCCTCCGGTTCCAATACGTAGGCCTGACAAAGAAAGATAGTCGTATTTATGAGTTGGGTTAGGTACTTAATCATCGTAAGGTCGAGATGCAAGCATTCGACCTTATTATAGCAATGTTTCGTTATCTCCCGTTCGATGCTTACAAAAAGTGAGTACCGACTTGATACTGCTGAATGAGGTTCGCATTTTCCTGTTTAATTCAGCTCGCTTGCTGGAATATTCACAGTCTTCTTGACGAAGCTGCAAAAGAAGACTACAGCAGCGTTGAACAGAAAATTCGCTATTACGTTGAGCGTGTTCGTGTAAGTTCAGAAGCTCTTGCGGAGGCCGTTATATAAATACCGCAATCCAGATACTGTGTCCCAGAGGGCCCACGCGTCTTGCTTTCGACTTTGGAGCAAATTCAAGCTGGTCTCTCGGTAATGGTTGTGAAATCACTGTGGATGCCTGCCTTCAAGGGGAACATGGGCGGAAAAGAGAACAAGAAGGTACTCCTGTCTTGCGTCACTTGCGGGTTGTTATAAATTACTCTGTCAGGTCTGCTTGCTCGCCGCGGCTAAGTTTGCCAACGACTCGAATGTCCAGAGCAATGGGGAGATGATGCATGCTGTAAATAACTAGTTACTGTACTCCGCGCATTTTTAATGGTAGGTTTTGATGGGCATATCTGAACTACTCGGCTTCAATGATCAAGAGCAACAACAGGGAAACTCGCTACTGAACCCTAGGCTCAACGACGAAGACGAAGATGACCAAGAGGAAGCAGAGGACCGAGAGTAGTTCAATCGACCATTGTTTTACGACTAGTATTTGTCCGCCTAGATACGAGGTTAGCTTTGCGAGACTTCATTCCACCGAGATGCCTGGCCACGCGGATTGTGCGCCGACAATCACCGATGTTCCTGGTAGCATAAAACAGGCTTTACGCAGCATAGACGGTGAGATGGCTCTTTCATCTGAGCATTGATCACCGATAACTCAGGTCGCTTCTTCGCCAATCCTCCTCAAGAACTGGCTCGTCTGAGTACATGGGTGAGGTCGTGAGAGACAGTACACACTCGCGTTTGCAACGATAAATAATAGTGGAATTTTCATCGTCTATCCATAGTAGTGTTTTGTTTATGTTGATACTGAGCTGGCTGGAGAGAGACTGACGTTGTGCCTCGCAAACTTCCAAGTCTTGTTGGCTACGCGTAGTGAATTTCGCCGGGCTCTTTGGGCTGCTCGTCGTTTCCGTTGCAGAACCTACTTTATCATGGACCATCAGACTAATGTATTTTACAATCCCGCATATCCTGCTCACAACCCTCATTATCAGCCCAGATGGAACAGCGAACAGCCCTTGTTGAGACCGGCTAAGTCCTGTTGTGGAGGCCGTTTCAGCAAGCGCCAGTGTGCATGCTGCGTATGCTGTGTGCTCCTTATTTTACTGGGTCTACTTATGACTCTCCTGCTATTCTTTCTTGCCCCGGTACTAGCAGAAGATGCTATGAACTCCTCCGAGTTTTATGTCGAAAGCATGGAGATTATTGGCGAGAACACCAGCGAGTGCGATTCCGATGCTGCATTTTGCCTGGACACTGCGCTCGTATCCACCTTGCCTAATAACATGATGTTTGGAGCTTCTGTGGAACCATTTATCGCCACTATATCAACCGAAAGGGCAGAAATCGGATATGCATCTATGCCTTCAGTGAAAGTAAAAGCTAACTCTAATACAACAATCGACGAGACGGTTGTTATGGTCGTTACTAACCGTAAGGAGTTTGATCGATTCTCGGCCTTGGTCATATCCAGCGAGAGTGTGAAGGTGAATCTTCAAGCAGACCTTACTGTTGAAACGTTCGGTATTAAGTTCTCCGGTCTCAAGCTCGACAGAGTAATGACCTTCAAAGGTCTTGGCAATTTCACAGACCAGCAACCGGCGATGGTTGACTTAGATCTCACTACTTCCCTTGGGGACGTTGTGCGAGGCCGTGCTAGGTTTTTGGCCACGTTACTGGTGGAGAACCCGTCTATTGTCAGTGTCAGTGATGTTGGTGTTATCTTTGGTGATATCATGTATGGTAAAAACCAGATTGGTATGTTCAAAACTGATGAGGATCTCTCGATTGCTGCTGGGAAGAATTCGACTGTTGCCGCCGAGCTTGAGTTTAAAGCTAGTTTCGGTATGCTAAAGCTTGTGGGAGATCTCATACTGACCCTGATAGGCGGAGACGACGTGTGGGTTGACGTCAAAGGTCGTAACTCTTCCAACCACGTGTTTGACGCCGCTGTGAAATCGATCGGAGTTCGTATGTTATTGGCTGGACGCTAATAACGACTGGGGATGCTTTACATGCATGATTGAAACTGACTGTCTTGGAGTTCATCTTAAAGTTGAGTTATTCAGTGAAAGCGAAGCGGTGAAACTCATGAAGTTGTGAAGGTAATTAATGAAGGCATGTTTCGTCGGGCGGGAGTCCTCCACCCGGACGCTCTGTCCTCAACGCACTCGACATCAGATGAGCCGGGGAGCCACAACGGGAGAAAGAAACAGGAGGATTATATGGATACGATGAGCACAGATCAAATGAACAAAACGTAAGCTGTGTAAGTTCCTGCAATATCGGTCAAGACTCCGTATCAGTTACGGAGTTGGTTACCGGCTATTGTGCAAGAACGGTTACTCCGGCGAGGGTTCCTTGGGGAAAACGAACAAAGGGGTTACAGCGCCGATCGCCGTCTATCGCCGCAGAGATAAAGAAGGTAGGAAGTAAAGACATTTGTATTACATAATGTAATTCACATTCCTCTTCTAGGCTTGCGTGATGATGAGCGAGAGCAGCGAGTCAAGCAGAAGCTGAATCGGCGTGCTCGGCGACAAAAGAGAAGAAATGCCCACGGGCCCCAGGGTGACATAGCCACTCGCGAGAAGCTGCTGCAAGGGCTCGTACGGCTCATACGATCGACCGGCCAGGACCAGATGCCACTATGGCTTGCTGCTCATAAAGTCCAGGCAGATGCTGAAGGGCTCAGGAGCATCATAAAGTTGTATCCGAAGCACTTTCAGATTACTCACTACGAAGGTGAAGATCATGTGGTGCTCAGGAATCTGTCAGCTGATACTATTGTCTGCGAATGCAGCGCGTCGTTTCCCACGAGGGATGCCTGTATTTTGCATCTTAGCGAAGTCGTTGTTAACCCGACTAATCCAACTGATGCCACACACCCGCAGCTGATCGGAAGGCTGTCTGAGACGTCCAGCGGTCAAGTGGATACACTGTACTGCCTAGTATGCGATACGAAATTCCGGTCAGCCATAGCACTTGCCGTTCACTCGCTCGGAGCTCGAGTTGACGAGTCTATATCCGAGCATCGACAGTTTGGCTACTCCCTACTCTGCGCAGCGGCATCTGGCAACGAGGACGACTTTGACCAGTTCTTCAAGGCACTCAAGTCGCATGATGGCTCCTTCAACTGGGACTCTTTTGGTGCGGCTTGCGCCGACCCCGGTGTCGAAATTGAGTTTTCTGAACCCGACGTTCTCTGCACTGGTGAGATCCAGTCATGTGGTAGCAGCGACGACTCGGTTAGTGAGGTTGCTATCGTAGATCTCGACGAGACTGACGAAGAGGAAGAAGACTGCGAATGCGTAGAAATCGTCAGCGATACTGCGCCTATCGATCTGGATTCTCGCCAGCATTCTCGCCCTTCGGTGAACAAACTCAGATATAATGCAACACAGTCGAGTCGGAAATCAATACCAAGTGCGCACACATTGAGCAACAACGCGGTAATGGTTGTGGAGGACGCCGATTTCTAATTGTTGTATCGTACACCTACTTGTAATGTTCAGTCATATTTGGGCACCATTCCCGTATCATATATTAATAATACGTTTATTATATTGTTGTGCCATGTTGCGCTAGTCAGAGGCTTCAGCGTTGTCTTAGGTAGATTGGAGGTCAAGGGTGGAACCAGCGAAGGTATCTCGCAGATCCAATGATATCGATAAATGATATATCTATACGTTGTAAGAGATGTGAGATGTAACTTTGTCCAAATCTAGCGCCGACAGGCAACGACCCGCAATGCAATACGGTACTCGGTAATGGACATGGGCAAGACATCTCTGATGTAGTTGATGACGCTACTAAGGGTTCACGTTCCTACAAGTGTTTGAACTGCCCTCATATATTTTGCAGGCAGCATGCAGTAAAATGGTTCAAGTGGGTTTCCATTCATTGTCTATCAAGTTATACATCTGGTCCATAGATCAGGCCGCGTGTGCCCTGTATGCAATGCCCGGACAGGTGTGGCCTCATTCACGCCTGGCTTCGAGCTCGAGGCGACAGCCATCAATGCACCAGTACAAATAGTTGAGCTTCTTGCGCTATTACGGCAGCTTAATCAGGTTACATCACGTAACCCCTCATTAGGGTACTCTCCTATGGTGCTTGCTGATGCCCTGTATGAGAACTACGAATTCCATTCTGAGCAGCTACGTATGGAGACCTCCAAAACTATGATACCTCGTCAAGGTGAGTTTATGGTCAATCTGTCGGTGATTTTAACTCCCTCAGTGGCACAAGCGAAGCTTGCCGAGGCCGCCAGGGAGTATGCCAAGCGAGCTGAGAAAGTAAGTAATAGCATCCCCTGCCTATCTCGGAGCTGTCGCTGAAGGCTCGAGCCCAAACCCAAACAGTGAAGAAGGAATACCTTCGGGTGAAGACCCAGACGGAGAGGCTGAAGCATGCTATTGCTCAACAAGAACAGGAACTTCAACGTTTGTATGAACACTTAAGCTCGTCGAGTCGTGTCGATGTCATCTGCAGGGCTCATCTATTACGCTGCCAAGGCATAGCCTGCGGCAAGGCCTCTCGGGAAGCGTCCGCCTCCGCTAAGAGAAGACGAGTGCTTCATTTATGAAACAACCCTGTCAACGTGTCAGCGGCTTCCTCGCTGGCATTGCATGTTTGATGTCTCATCTAGAACCATATGATTTTGTGTCCTCGCCATGAGATTACAGTGAATGTTAGTTGACCCATGACCACCGGCCGTCCCTACTTTTCGCGGGAATGGAGTGATCCCTGGGTCGAGATCGAGGCAGACTCGATGAACTGCAGAGAGTCCATCGGTTTTGGTCATCCCATGTGGGGAGTGTCACTTGGAAGTTGGGGCGTTCGGTCGACCGAGAGGTCCGGGAAGTAAGATTTGTACTCATGCCATTGGCTTGACCCTTTAGCAGATTTCGCATCACCCTTGAAGTTCGTCCGAGTCCAGAAATTCGTAGCGGTGCCATCATCGGTTTCGCTGCAGTACCCCACAGTACCACAAATAGCACGAAGTGCATACTGTGTATCGACTACCGAACAGGACGCCTCGGGAAATCCTCCAATACCGACTCGCAGATCATACTTTGGTCTAAGCCGGTTGGTGGCATCCATACTCATGATCCTACAGTGGTCAGCGCAGAGCTCAGCCTGAGGGACGGCAAAGTTTGGTTTGAAGGCTTAGGCAATTCCGGTCAGCTGCAAATACCCACTTGGCAACTGACGAAGAACTGCATCTGGGTTCCCTTTGTGGCGCTTCGAGACTGCAGGGTAACTAAGGTTGACGCTAAGTCGATACCCCCATTTGAAGTGGGATCGGTGTCTCTAAACTCTCCCCGGACTGTGTATTGTACCTGTGGACCGCCACTCAGCGGCAAGTCATTTGAGCTTAATAAGGCCCTAACAGCTGGCAAAGTCACAGGTGTGGTACTGAACCTTTCCGAGCGTGCAATCCTGAATCGAGCATGTCTCGATGAGGATGCGAAGAACCCGAATACAGGAAAGTCGGAAAAGGTCGCATTTGACGAGATAATGCTAGCCTACGAGCCGCCAATTGCCAACTGGAAACGTCATCACGCAATGTTTGTATGGAAACAGCTGCAAAAAATGTCTAAACGATGGCCATCATGTAACGCAGTTATCCTTGATTCCTGCCATATACTCGAGGCCTACCGTCAATGGTTGCGTAACTCCGTTGTGCCCAAGAACGTGACTATTCAGTATACGGTCGTACTCCCAGACTCAGTGAGGACCCTTCAAGAAAGGCAGGGAGCTGCACAGGCGCTTCGTAAAATGATAACATCTGCCGGAAAGTCGGTGTTTTCTCTGCCAACAGAAGGTAAAGGTGTAAAAGTCGTCCATGCTACCGTTGGAGGACGTGAAGTGTCGCAACGGGTTTTCGATCAATGGCTGAAGGACGTTCAGGAGCCGGAAACGAAGCGTATTACCCAAACCGGAGAGTAATTAGAGTTTCATAGTTTTGGTAAGGTACACGAAGAATGTTTGCTGATGTCACTGCTGAAGATGCTGCGGACTTATCTCTACTGAATGGTCAGTGTGCTAGTTTAGAGATTGATGTACCATGTTACGATGAGTTCTGGCCGAAACCTCACCACGAGCACGTGGAAAAGTAAGACCCACTACTTCAGAGTAGCTACTTGAGGTCATCAGGTCAGCTGAAGAGAAGGAAACTCCATCAGCCGCGACAGCTGGAGCTGACACCATCTATGGAATGCTTGACGAGTTAGACGATTTATAATTTCCTATTCGGCTAGTGACTTTGTGTTTTTGAGTTATTTACAACCGCATATGACTTGAACGAGAAGCAGGCATGCAAGTTCAACAGAAACGTTACCGAAACACATCATGCTTGGCTGGAATTACGAGTGGTTTCATGCTGGTTGTCCCCTGCGGAGTCGTGTAGCGTCTCTGATGCCTCTGGTCCCTCCACCATTCCCACGGTCGACGGCAAGCTGACGTACCGGATCGACAGCTGCAGTTCCTTGAAGCACTTTGGCTCTAAAGACACTGGTATTGCTATTAAGCGCTTGGCATCAAAAGAAACTAGTTTGGCTGCTGCTTTTGCTATTCCTCTGAAAGATGAAAATGACAACCTTATCAACGTGGCGTGTACATACCGGACAGCCATAGCAAGTGCTATGTCCCCACGAGCATGCACTGTTATATCCTCCTCTCCATCTCTGCATCGATTGTAAATGAGTGTTCCTAGCCTGTGTGGCTCGGTCGACTGGGACACTTTAATAACATCAGTAACGAGTGGGTCTGGTGCAGTCCAGAGCTACGAACGAAAACAACTAACCACGGTAACGACTATCGATCAACTACCGGCTCGCTAGCCGGAAAAGGAACAGGAAGCAAATGGTAGATTCTGACCGAAGGGTCATTCGTTCCAGGTATCGAGCCATATCCCATAGCCTAAGATAACGAGCAATAGAATAGAAGATTCCCAAGTATGAACTGAGCACTGACCTTCTGTACTTCATCACGAGAGTGGTATTGGAGATCTCGAATGGGCGTAACTCCGATCAACTGTGAAGGCTTATCGGGAGATGACACCAATTTACTATTCACTCTTGCAGGTGCCTGGAAAGTCTCTTTGAAGCACTTATCCAGGTATACACTACTTACTCTTATCGCTTGGGCTGTTGGCACTATACCGATGCATCTGAGGGAAGTCCCACTCAAACTTTGGGGTCCCTCTTTGAGGTGCCGCCGAAGGTGGCGAGTTACAAACTGTATCTACAGCGACTCCAACTGGACAAGTCCTACAACCCATACTGTAAGTATTACTTGTCTTCTGTCAGCGCCTACACCAAGCCATGCACCAGGGGTCGGAAGAGCTTCGAGTACCTCAGTTATTGCTTTGTTCCTCATGCTGCTCACGAGGCAAACAAAAACTAACTTGCCAGAGAATTCCACGTTCTCTCGTAACACATTGACGACACGATCAGGAAACGTCAGAAAGGACCAAACAATCACATCAAATTCAAGGTGTTATGTCTAGGTATTCATTCGCCCATTGGCGATGCGCTTTTCGAGCGAAAAGCTGTTCAATCGCAGTGGGAAGGTGACCAGTAACATACTTTGAAAGCCAGGAGAAAGGAAACCATTCCCAATCAAGCATCATTCGAATTCCCCAATCCGTATCGCTGGTGGACCTAATCGAGCAGACAATATGCTCCACTTCATAATGGTGGCCCTCTACAGGTATCGGGATTCCTCTATATAGAGGTGTATCGGGCGCATGCCACGACCGTCCGCTTCACCATTCCTCTCAATACGATCGTAAGACGAGACGTGCCTCACACAAAGGTCGTCCATTTCTGGTAAACTGGTGATCAGGTTCACTGTTATAGGGAAGCACCTGAGGCCCGACAGGAAGCCTTGCTAGATGATCCAACTCTCGAAGACTCGTACTTTCGCGTCCACGGTCGATCAGCCAATGAAGTCGAATATAGCTGCGCTCCCGCTGTGTAATTCATATTCTCATGGATTCGTCCCTGTAGTTGTGCTATGACGTCAAATAAAGATGTATTGTAATCACAAGGGATGAATCCCAAGTCTGCGTACTCCGCAAAGAAACCGAACATTCGAGACTGTTCCTGACCGGGCCATGACGGTACCACATGCGACCTCGGTGCCATTCTCTTACCACACTGTCATCGCGGTTCGTTCGCATGAGCATCAACGGTATTGAATCCCACTCCAATGCTCGGCCAAGGCTTATCATGACTACCGCCAAAACAACGATCTCCGTTGGAACTTGGAGCTCCTTGGCAATGATAGCCAAACCGCGGGTGGTACTGCGACTAAGCCAGAGCGTACCTGTAATTTCTTGTAACACTAAGACCGTATCATAGATGTTACGAGTTCTATTGTCAGCACTCGGCCTCCGAATCTCCATAGCCTGTCTTAAGCGTAGATATTTCTCGCTACCTTCGATACCATCGAAAAGACGGTGTTGTAGTGTCGGAAAGCAACAAACACTCGGCGGTGGAACCTAACTATCGAATGGAAAATGAAGCAACAACGTTATGATGAAAATACCTCTCCAGTAGCAACTTGCTTTAGGACCAGGTCGAGCTCTCGAGCCATCGGTGCAACACAGAAACCGTCCGCGAACAGATGAGTGAATCGAACGTAAATATAGAACCACCGAAAAGCTGAGCCACGAAAGGCTGGACCAACTACTGAAAACGATTGGTACCTTCCGTTTTGGTATCCACACCACGCGGGAGAAGAATATGAAATTCGATGGGTGCTGTGAATGCCTCAGTGAACTTCAGGCGAACAACCAAGTCCCTGAGAGACTTCGATGCCCTCGACTCTGATTTCGAGCTCGTGAAGTACCTACCAAAAGAATGAAGGGTCGGACTGCAAGATCGCTCACTTTTCATGTATTGGCACAATAGATTTGCTTTGCTCCTTCCGTGGACCAACCCTTGGCCAACAACTTTTTACGGCTTGTTGCACCCAAGTCGACTCGAGACCAGTTGCCGATGCTAGACTCAAGACCTCCCTACAGCACTCTTGTAGTTCTAGTGGATCCAGTGGATAAGAGCGGAAAACTGGATGCCTGAAAAGGGTAGAATCCATACGATATGGATATTGATCATATCCACGCCTGTTCTCACCTGCTCACCAGAAGTTTCAATGCCTCTCGTATGCTCGATACAGTGGGAGGATGGCGTCTATCTGTATACTCGAACAGCCAGTCACAGGGAGCTCTCTTCCAGAGGTGAGTGGCGAACATGTTGATACGATATTCCGACGCAAGTGCGACTCCTCGTTCGGAATCTTTCTTTCCCACAGTCTTCGAATCTTCACCGTCGTCTACCTTCACCTCAATTTTCCTCGCCAAGTCGCCGAGTGTATTGCAGGCCATGACTTCTCGTGGGTTCAACTGAGATGCAGTAACCATTAGACGCAATCTTAATGAGCGTACATTAATGCCCCATCTATGTGAGGCCTTGGCACACAACAAAACCGTGCTCAGTGAGGATATCCCAGCCAGGCTACTTGTAGATGAGCAGCCACCTCTGTCCCCAGATTCCCAGCCGAGACTTTGCAGCAGAGACCCGACAATGCCCACGGTATCGCTCTCGTCAGTGGGGGAGATATTCGGAGCAGACTTTCGAGGGGGACGCCGTAACGGTGGACGAGTATTGGTACCATTGAGCTTTACGTCAACCAGCTGTATATCATCCCACAGGCAGGACTCGCATACAAACCTGACCAAATCGAAGGTGGCCATTTCATTGACCAACTGTTAACCTCACTCATATTTGCCATGTCTCTTGACTTTTTGCGAATTTTGCGTACTAGTGGAAGTTGTGGTACTATCACACGAACTAAGACTTAAAGGAATGCAGGTTGGAATAGAACGATCTGAGGCGACTCACCCATCTCGGCCTTGGGCTTTCCAGTTAACCTCAGACTCTCTCCATCGCCATTTCCCATGGCTCTCTCGGAACCAGCAGTCTTTGTTGTCTTTAGTTCTGCAGTTCTTACGAACATCACAGTGATACCAGCGATCTCTATTCACTTTGGCGATCGGTCGTTTCTTCTTTGGCTGCCGAGCTTTTGGCTTTGGTACGTTGCCATAATTGGTGATTGCCCCAATCAGTTTCGATATCATGGAAGCTTTCTTGCTTACTGCTGCGCCTACCGACATTGACCTCGTGACTCTAGTTAATATGCCTCCCAGATACCAACAGATGAGCCGCAGAGGATTCTTCAGGTAGGGCTTCCAATTATTCCAACGCCACTGATGTGACAGGTAGATGCCGGCCTCCACTGAGCTTATCGTAGGCCAAAATAACACTTGCCTCAGTGGGAAGGTTATGCATACGAACACTAGTATGAGCATCTGAATACTCCACCATGTGTGTGCAAGGGTCACAGCCAAGCTAGCTTTGAGACAGTACTCGCCGTAGGGGAATGCATCCTCGAACCAGGAGATAAAGGAGGTACAAATTTGTGCGCAACTCTTGGCAAATCGCTCTAGAGAATCCTCTGTTTCAATCGAAGCACCACAAGCAGGTGACGTATCCGATTGTATAGCAATCGCAGCATAGTCCAAAAGAGGATAATAGAAGAAGATTACCAACATTAACGATAGGAATAGCGAGTAAAAGGTACCGCGGCAGATAAAATGGCCCAGGACGGAAAACACTGTTATCAACAAGAGGTGTATGGACACCCCAAGGTAAACTGCCGCACGGGACCTCGCGACCGACTTCGGCATAAGGCCTCCACCAAGTTCATAGAGTTCGCGGTAACTAGTATCATCCGGTAGAAGCCCGTCTGCGGGTTGTGCTAGAGGTGGTGGTCGGGCTGTAACCATGGAGAGCAATTCTCTCTTAACGACCTTGCCTGTTACTGGATGCGTGGGTAGCCACGCACTTGGTACGAGAAAATGCATGCACTGGGTTGACATCCCCGGCAAACTACTACGTATAGCCGCCAATGCTCTCGGCACGCTGATACGACATGTCTGTCCAAATCTCATAACGGCATGTATTTCACCGCCTGGAACTCCGTGATCTACGATCAACATAACTTTACTATCACCACCTAAAGTCTGAGCCATAGCATCTTCTAACATGGATATTTTCGCAAAGGCTCCACCGACCTTGATCAGGTCACCCTCACGACCCAGACATTCCACCAGAGATCGGCAGCATCCACCGCTGGAAGCCACGAGCCTGACTACATCCTCTGTTTCGAACATCGCAGTGTGGACAGTCGTTTCATAATGTGAGGAAGGCACACCATCGCATGTGACAGAATCCGTGTTGGGTAGAGGGCCACTGACATATCCCGGTGTAACCATTCTCCCACTCATAACCATTGTCCCCGTATCTGTGGATGAACCGAGAGGCTTGGTGCTGACCTCGCATCCAGATACGATCCTGTAACGAACAGGTGGGGCAATGCCTTTAGGGCTGGTAGGCGTGCGCAAGCAGTAGAGCGATAGCCAATATCTGAGTTACATAGTTTACATCACAAAGGAACACAATAGGACAACTACTCGGTTGCCACCAGCAGCTCTATTATCGTTGCACTTGCCCACTTGTTGACTACGGTTTGGGGACAAGCTTCACCCCAAGTAAAAACCAGCTATGCAAAGCCACCAACTAAAACTGCGAGCTTGCCTCATAACACCTACCAGTTTCTTTTCCCGTATTGTACCACCCCTGCTCCACCACTCTTCTTGAGGAGGAGGCATGGCTTCCATCAGAGTCGGCACCAGACCAGCTATAACAGTATCATATCTCCCAGACATCATGCTATATTTTATCATATTATACGGCCCCTCGGTAACCCCCATAGAGCCAAGTTTGGTCTGAGTAGGCGACGATGAGGGAATGATCTGAGAGCATCGATAGCAGGACTCTGAGCTCTGGATAGCAGCCAAGCTACGAGGGTTCCTCCGAATGCTAAGCAGATATCCACCTGTCCATAGCAACTTGCTGCCCAGTAGACACTGCCTGATAGGGTCGATACAAAGGAGTTTACCAAGCAAAAGTCTACACTTACTTGAGTTGATCACAGCAGACCTTCCGACTCCTTTCCATGTCGATGGAATAACTTCGCCGTAATTATCCAGTTCATGCATTATCATGCCTAGAGTGATGCGAACACATTTGCTACTGGCGGTCGAACCTACCAACGAGCACAACACTAGGATGGTGCAGGTGAAAGCAATGGGCTTACCTCCGGTGAAGTGGAAAGCGGCAGTCTCATCGTCATGGAAACGATGAGCAATGAGGAAGTCATCGTCACATTCCTCGCGGCCGGTAGACGATAGAATAGTCTCGACATCCACCCGATGACAATCGATGCCCGCATCGGCACCAATTAGTAGGACTGGTTCCAACAGCTGTTGCACTTGCACAGCTCTCGCTTCCTCCTGGTCTCTGGGCACCTCAACTCCCCCACTGGTTAGGCTAACTGTTGGTATTCCGGCTAGTAAACACCCCAAGTACCTACATAGCCTTATGGCCTGAGGTGTGTCGAAGCCACTTACACTATGTACCAATCTATTCCTCTGGTAAGGCTCAGTGCAACAGTTCTGCGAGAGCTACCACCCTCCGAGTGGAACAAGGAGTTGTTACGTAGATATTCGTGAATGTCTACCCCACACTTAACAGCTTTTCTATAGAGTTCATCATACGTTATCTGACCTCGACAAGCCTGAGAGTCTTTGCTGTGCCATATGGATACCTGTTTTAGGACATCTCCCTCCTGGCCCATCTCAATGGCTGCGACAGTACTCTTGTCCGATGCAGCATTCCGGAACCAGTCATTAAAGGTGGTTATTGGAGCTCGGGTACTCATTCCTGTTTGACTATATGTCAGCCCATCGATATGATTACCGGCATACTATACAGATGCATGCATTCCCGTAGATCCGCGAACGATCCACAACCGGAAGGGAAACAAACACAAGACGAGTGGGCCTAGAAATGTGATTATTGATATTCGGTTCAGCTAATCAAAATCATCGAGATGAAAATGCATATCCCGACTGTAACTATTCCGCGGGAATACCTTACCACATCTCCCAGGGCTTGAATCCCCAGACGGCACACTGGTAGGCAAAGTCATTTTGGAACTCGTCATCTTCGAAGTCTAAATAACCCACTTCGGCCAGAGCAAACTCTATAGGATCAACCGTGCCATCTTTATTAATCCAGCTTGGACCATTTTCGTTGTCTGGAGCGGTACCATATCTAGTAACCCTAAGGCCGTCCTTGCTGGTCTTGTCGATGTATCCATCCGTAGAGCAGATACTGCACTCGTGCTTGTCCTCACCGTGATCACTAGCCTGAGGTTGTCCTTCGCTCCTTGGAGAAGTCTTCCTCCCAGTGTTGGTTGGCATTGAGATCAAAGGAAAGAGACCTGCGATGAGCGTAGTCCTCCTATACCGTCCAACTACAAAACTAAACAAATGTATGTAGTCTTGAAAGCATTAAATGATCCTCATCAAAGAGAATGAACTTGGCCAGGTTACCGGCCAAAGCATTTCATCAGCAATTACCACATCTCCCAGGGCTTAAATCCATACATAACACACGCTTGTTCGAAATCTTCTTGGAAGTTCTCATCTTCGAAATCGCAGTGACCAACCTCTTCAATAGCGAATTGAACAGGGTCTACGGTACCATCGTCATTAATCCATCCGATGCCATTGTCCGCTGGCTCTTGGTCATTGCCTTGATTGTCGGCATATCCCTGATCATTGGCGGCTTGATTATCGTTAGAAGACATCGAGAAGGGAGATCGAACGTCCACTGAAATAATTCGAGCTCAAGTAGACGACGAAACCGGGATGTTCTCAACAACAGTATCTTATCGGTGAGCGGATGGCTAGAGCTCCCTTGTGTGTTGTGACAGCATGTACATGGAGTGGTCCAAGCTCACGCATTCGACTTCAAACGCAACTCAAACGAAACTAGTCAAACTAATCGATAATGGAGTATAACATGAAGTAGTGATGACGCTGACATCGAGGTCAGCCCGACAAAGACTACAGCTGCTTTCACAGCCGCCAATGAATTACTGAGTCGCCATCGCGTTTAACTGTTGCCACTCCACATCTCCCACGGTTTGAAACCGTACATGGCACAGGCATGATTAAACTTCTCATCAAAATGATCGTGACCAGGAGCGAAGTAGCCGACCTCTCTCTGGGCGAACTCGACCGGATCGACAGATCCATCCTTGTTGAGCCAGCTTGGTCCATAAGATTCTTGCTTACCGCCTCCTCTAGAAGACCCACCATTTCCTCTGGTGGCAGTACCACCGTTACTTTTGCCGCCATTTTTACCACTGCTAGACGAGTTACCTTTGGGCATTGGATACACTGACTTAAAGATGCCGTGTGAACTAAACGAAAATCAATCAGCAAGTGCGGCATCAGGAATCAAAAGAGAGATTTTTACCAGTGTACGTTCGGCAACGGTTTCATAAATCTTACCTCGTTAGAAATCGATCATCATGGCGGTCGCGTCCGCATTTTTATGCCAAACCGGTGATCTGCCGGGATATTTTGCGCTGACAAGTAGGAGCAAGTCGCTCATCTAATTAATAGTTGAGTCATGCTCCTTGCCGAAGGAGTACTTATGACACCCTTACCGTAAAACTCGGACTAAAAACTGATAGAACTTACCCATAGTCGGATCTGTCGAGTATGAAACTTCGACCTCACATGGAGCACGATCCACTCCGTCGGAAGTATATCTTCCGTCATATAGCTCTCGGGTAACATCTATGAGTACTCAGATGTGGAATGAATGTATAGATTTTGGGCTTTCGTGGGCAGTTGTCTTACTGTTTTGATGGCTTTTTGGCGAGTCTTCCTTGCATGGTTGTCGGCCATGGTATGTCGTTTTCAAGCCCAAGGCACTGTATCACAACCAATGAGGAACTTTCGTTGTCCTTTGACACCGAAGTGGACCCGGGTAACTACACCGGAACCTGGTAATAAACGGGAAATTATCGCAGATCAATTCAGTTTCTGGAAGACGTTAATACCTATAGCCGCTCAATACAGAATCTAGACTTCACCGCTGCTAAACAAGGGCTTCGTGACAGTCTTTCGCGTGCGCTAGACCCACTTAATGAGGTACTGCCGAGAGGTATTTTGCGGGTAAAAAGATAGCACTTAGGCATTCGACTGTTCGATCGGGATAGCATCTGCGTATCGCGTATTGGCTATCGGCTACGCCGTTGGTGGAGAGGCGTTGGATGGCACTGATAAGTGATAGCTGCAAAATTGAGTAGTAGAGCTAGTGCTTCGACTAGGATTGCAGCGCGGAGGGCTTACCAGATTGCGTTACGGATGATGCATGTTGGCATGAACTGGTTAACGCATGCCTTCGTGGTTAAGGTAGCGGCCTAGACGGCGTACACATTGCCAGCTGCTCCTGGTAGGGTAAGAACGATGGTTATTGGATTGATGAGTCTGACTGGCCTATTACCATACAACAAATGAATGATGAGCAGACTGCTATACAGAATGCTATATTGAAAAGCGGTCCGCATGGCCACACGCCAACCTGGGAAGTACACCTACTCTGTTTCTAGTTCGTGCGAGTTATCTATTTTTATAGGAGGTACCGTCGGATTTCCGAGATCATAACATCTCCATAGCGATAGTCACAATGTGCGATTACCCCGAGGGTCATGTGTAAGGCCGATCTCTTGGCTTGGGGTAAATCTTTTTAGTTTACCTCGTTATTCTCTTTCAAATAAGGAGCTGTATAGTAACAGACATGGCTATACTGTGATCGCAGAGAGCAAGAGGGATGACCCTTCCCGGCCGCATGCATGGGCCAAGGTACGGGGAGTGCCTTTCACAGTTCAAGCCAGATAATTCGGCAGATATCCTTGATGCTCAAGCACGTCAAGCAACAGACGGCCGATTGGCTCCTATGGTTCGATTGTGACACATATTTCATGGATTTGTCGAGGACGCTAGATAGTATCCTCTACAAGTAACCTAGTGGGCAAGGTGATTATCGGAAGGCTGCTTAGATTTGGATCAGAGGTCTCCAGCGATGGTCGTCGGAGAGTTCGTGATGATTTTCATATGCTTATCCAGGAGGTGAAGGGATGCATTGTAGGCAGTAGACCGTGAGTTGATGTCAGGACCATGCGATGCTTAATACGGGGGTATTCTTTGTGCGGACTTCTGATTGGGTGGCGAGCATGCTCACAGAAGTATATGGTGGATCGACCTCTCCTTGGATAAACCATCCATGGTAGACTGCTCAGTTTGCGCATTTTCGAGTCAGCCTCCTAGGTGGGAGAACGCAGCCTTCAGCCACTGGTTCCTTGGTTCAAACTACCAGAGGCTTGCTAATGAGAATCATATAGAATTTATGCGAGAGGCGTAATCGGTTCTTGCTTACCACTTAAGATTATGAGGGCATGTTAGCGCCTCCGATATGGACGGCATTTATCCTGAGAAGGTCATAGTCGCACCTCAAGTAGACTTCAATTCATACCACCCCATTACCTCGAGAATCTTCCAGCATGATACCTGGGAGCCTGGTAAACTTTCATAAGGCGCCCATCCTTCGCATGCACGCTTTGATCAGGTAAGTTCGTTCTAGCTTTCTCAGGAGTTCAACAAGCCTCGTCACCAACAGTGGTGAGCGTGCTATATGGCAACTACTACAGGATAATGTGCCGGATCAATAAAGTAATGATTCGGAATATCACAGGCATTACAGCTCTGGAAGGTTGAGGACGATTGTCTACCAGTGGAGGAGCTAGACTTGTTTCCATGGAAAAATGCATCTGGGCCCATGAACGTGAAGTGATAAACATGTTTCATAAGCTGCTCAGGATTTCGCGTTCGAGGGTCTGCCGCTCGGCTGTATATCAACTATGTTGGTGTTAGGATTTATTCTCTCCACTTTGGGTACTTGAGTGTCAAATGAGTGGGGTTCCCCACGATACTGGTCCCCGACAGCAGAGCGTCGATTCGGCCGCTCTCGGTACTGCAACAGCAACTAGCGATACGATTAACATCACCACTGCATCTTCGATGACATCGATAACTTCAAGTTTGTCCTATTCTTCTCCTCGTTCCTCAATAGCCGCTAGCTTGGCGACAAGCGGAGGATTGACACGAAGGTCTAGCAGGGTTTCGACTATGGGCGGTTTGAAGCGATCGGCGTCATCAACAGAAGACGCTACCGCTGCCACTATCTCCGACAGTAAAAGCAAGGTCTTGGATTCTTCCGAAGATGATGTAGCTGCTGCTGAAGGCTCCGTGCCAGAGCCTACTGGAACTATTCTTTCCCTATGGACAGTCCTGTCAAAAACTATGATAGGTGTTGGTATGCTTGGTCTTGCTTATTCTGTATCAAGATGTGGATGGGTTATCGGAATACTAGCTATTATTATCAGTGCTTTAGCGTCTTTATTCACTCTTCACCTGCTTAATCGATGTGCTCTAATGCTTGAGGTGAGGCCAATGAGCTTCTTCGTTATTTCACAAGCATGTTCTCCCCGTTCCAGATGGGTCGTGGATACCATTCTAGTCATTACAAGCCTTGGGGTTTGTATAGTTTATTTGCAGGTTGTCGGCAATATGCTGGAGCCTCTTATATCTCGTTGGATCCCGATTATTCCTGAGACTATAGGCTCTTTTGCTACACGAGCGATTCTTATTTTGATATGTGTAGCGATTGTCTCACCTGTTTGTTTTTGGAGGTCAGCAGGTAATACTGCCATCGTAAATATGGTTGGCCTTCTCAGTCTGCTCTATGTTGTTATCATCGGAATTGTTTATAGTGATTGCTCTAAGGCCGACGAAAACACGACAGTTTGGCCGCCTGCTAACTTCTGGACAGTTATGGGTGTTTTGCCTATCATCATCATGTCCTTTGGATGCCATATGAATGCTTTTCTTGTTACTGACGATCTCAAGAATCGAACTCAAAAACGGGTCGATATAGTATCTACTGCTGCCATTGCCACAGCCCTCGTTATATTCATACCTGCCATGGTATTCCCTTATGTAACGTTCGGCTACAACGTCGAAGCTCTCAGTTTACAGAATCTAAGCGTCAACTACGTTGCCGTTCAGATTGGATATTTGGCTCTAGCAGTATCAGATGTGTGCTCTTTTCCTCTACAAGTCTTCCCCTGTCGGAGATCTCTCACAGTGTTATTAACACGAGGGAAGGAACTTAAGCCTAAGGCGGAGCTGAAGTTGAGAGTTGTTCTCACTGTGTGTATTGTGCTAATAGCTCTTGTGGTGGCCATTTTCGTGAACTCTCTAGGAGTTACCTTCTCCCTTTTGGGTCTTATCGGTGGAGATTGTACGAGTTTCATTATGCCATGCTATCTCTACTGTATGCTCACTAAGGACAAAATCAAGGAGGAAGGAAGGGTTACTTGGTACACGTCAGCCGTTGTTTTTGTGATCGGTGTTGTTATCTTCCCCATTTGCCTATACGGTATTATCTACACAGATATTCTCCACCCTGGAAGTTGATGATGATTTTACCAGATAGCATTGGGGTTTGCTACCATATCGCGCATCTATTGACACTATCGTGAACTTGTAACCTAGGCCGCCTCGTTTGCGGTGCAGCGCACTTTAGTTGGAGAAGTTGCTGTTAGCTGTTCCCATTTGCGGTTGTTCTACTGAAACTATACTTGCTGGACATCAGTCTCGATTTCTGGTCCGCAGTTTACAGTTGGTTATCATTATCCTACGGTTTCCTGTTACCATCTTAGAGTGTAGTGTTCAGTTTTGTGAGCACCTCACGTCCCGATTGTTTAGACTATTAGAGTACTCAATTCAAATGCTTCTATTATTCTACGTCCACCGCTCTTGTACGGTTCGCATACAATGCTTAGTATAGTCGTAACTCGATTGCTCTCGCTTGTGGCGTGCCGTTTTGTTCCTTTTCATGGTTCGTCGGATTCTCTGTTCTAACTTATCCGCCAATATTCCAAATTGGCTTGGAACATCTCGGACTACTCCATTCTCACGATAAAATCTTAACTCCGAATTCTCGTCCCCGTTGTCGTCTGATTTCTAGATACAAATAAGTTCTTGCGCAACCACGAATATTATCTTACATTTCGATTGATACATTCCCGTAATAACCGTTCAGCTTCATGTATGCTGTGAGCCGATCCCTCGCAGGTGTCTATAGTACATTCTAACGTGATATTTATTTCTCAACAAATCTACCTCGCCAGTCCATTGCATGCTCTTGGCTCACTCCTAATCGGTCAAAATAGTCCCTCATGGTCCCTTCTAGCGCCTGGACGATGTCGACTGCATTAGCCGTATCATGTTCGTTCTCTGCTGCTGCACTGTCATGTCCGTTGTTCTACAATACAAATAGATTGGCACCCGCGTCGGCTTGACTTACCGCCTTTTCACTCGCCGTCTGTTCTATGGCAACCTCGCTCGCATTGTCGTCGCTTTCTCTATTCCGTCCCACTGAATCTGTTTCCCCGCGAGGACTTGATACCGGTTTCTGTTCGCCGTCATTTTGTTGGCTCGTTTCGGTGTCTTCGCCTTAATGAGTGTTTCAATGAGTTTATAAGCGATTCAGATTAGTACCTTCGTGCTCCGTGTCTATCATAATCGAAAGTAGAAGATGCAGCGTTGAAGGAAATAGTGCTGCTCGAAACGTGCGTAAATTATTCCTGTCAAATTGTTCAGTTTTTAATTATCCTTCACTAAGTTCGTTATGGAAAGGAGCCGCAGCCCACATCAAGTATCATTCTCGTAACAAGCGCTACGAGAACTTACATCCCTGCGTTAGGGACGGAGAAATAGTGGACGGCGGAATAGTGGTCGAAGGGGTTCAAGAAGGAACTCGCGCGACTTGTTTCCAAATGGGTACTACTGGGGGTGTATAATGGTGTGTTGGACATAAGGTAGAGCGCCCGGGGCCAACGCCCTCAACCCTAATAATGCCAGAGAAGTACAGTCGATTCGTCGGCATTCCGCAGAAGTGGTTGACCTGACTGGCTTACCCTTCACCGCTGGTAAAGTAGACCGGTGATCTAATGACATAACGTTGGACAGCAGCTCCACGACCGAGCGTATTTAAGCGTATTGGGCAACGCGTGGTAGACATGGTATCTACGGTAGCAAACCGGATTACTCTATGGTCTCCCACGGAACATACGGAGAGCCACATGGCCAAAGTACAGCAGCGAAGAGCTGAACTCTATCACCAGGTGTGGTATACCGGTATGCCTGAAGTAAATGTCCTCGTCGTTCAGTGGCGTGACACACTGATTCTCTCCCTTATATTCATATGCGAGTCTCTGCCTTTCATAGTCGGTACGATTGTTGACCGCGGTAATGTCTCATTCGTCCACATCCAGGGTCCTATTCTGCATTACGAGATTGCTCAGCTCGATGTCAGTCCTTACCACTTGTAGCTTCAGCCTTTTTGGGCACGGGAGCGAGCCTGTCGGCATTGAAAGTAACCATTTATTGAAGTTGCCGCAATACCGCCTGTGTGTAGTGTGCTTCGGAGAGCGCCATGGTATCCCTATTTAACGTGCTTTGGGGATCAGCCTCTCTATTCTGCTCCTTGTACGTCACATGAAGGTCGCCATGCGTCGTTAATGATTGTACAGGTACGCGGGAATATGCCTACTTAGTTCGTCGGATTGCTCACCGTTCGAGGTTGGTTTCGTCGGATTAATGGCCTACAGCTGTTTTCTGTTAGAAATCTATAGGAGCCTTCATACCTGTCTTTCCCGCGTTCGGCACGGTAATGCCATACTAAACTCTAACATCAGCCTTCTGAAATGTTTTGCAGCTCCACGCCGCAGCACCGGAGTTACGAGTGGCCGTCGGGGACTCAATAAAGGATTATGTGAAGGAGGAGAAATTGCGGCAGAGCCAGCGAAAGTACTAACGGGTTTCCACTGGTCTTGCGGAATTTTGTGAGTAGGGCATACAACAGAAACGACAACCGCTCCCGGATTCATAGGATGTTCTTCAATTTACTATTGAAGACCAAAAGTGGGGAAGAGGGTGTCCTCTTGTAAGGATTTCACAGACACTATTTAAGATTGAAAACGACACCTAGGTACCGGGAAGAGATGGCCAGTCGAAGAGGACGGCCAGGTGAGTCTCTTGACATTAAGTTTTCTGGTTTAAAATGTTATTCCCAGAATTCCGAGCAATGCGAACAAATCCGTCATTACCGACTGCTTCACAGCCCGCTCTTGTTCATGGTGAGACAGTCACAGTGCTTAGGTAAGTCGTAATCATGTTAGCATGTTAATCATAGGGAGCTCGAGTATATTACCTGATGGCATGGATGCTCGCATGTCGATCGACGCTTCTAGGAATACTGGAGCTGGTGACAGGATTAGTGGTAGAAAAAGGGAGATATTCCTTGTTTACATCAGCCTCCCGTAGGAGTCGGCCAGGCTCTTAAGGAACGTATTAACAACATGTTCTCCACGAAAGCCCAAGATAATTGAGATGTGCTCATGGAGATGCTTAGCATAAAGCTTGCATGTACTCATTCGAGCAAAACCAGCGTGAGGGCTTCGCTAATGGATAGTTTTGAGTTATAGTAGGCTGCTACATCCATTTGGATGGGTCTCAAGTTGACATTACAGTTTAATATTAATTGTCATAGAAGAAAGTAATGGACGGCTCCGGTGGCGGTGGGGACGGCGGGCTATCTGGATACATACCGACATATGACTTTAATAAGCGGGAAGACTACGATTATCACGTTTCTTACGACTTTCTCGGAGGTGAGGCTTATTGGTCCGATTTAAAATGCGTATGTCTACGGTAATAGTGGAAGAGCATCTGGTGTGGATATACTGGTGATGATCAGGCCAGTTGGGCCGAGATGAACTGTCCGAGAAGCGAAAGAAGGACCGAAAGAAGGGAAGATATGACATGAGACCCGTCAGCGCCCCCGATGACCAAGGTGAAGGTGACCGTTCTGAGTGCGATATAGTACTGTGGCATGTTAGCTCTGAAGAACCGGATAATAAAAACTGCAGAGGCCGTATGTAAAAGCAAGAATCCCGAGGGGCTTGAGAAAAAGATCAAGTAAAATAAGATTCCAGGAATGCTCTTCTATAAAGAAGAGCATTGTGGTCAGGTGTAGCAAAGATCCTAAGATGCTCTTCATCCGAGATGACCATCACGAGGCTCATCAATATTATCTATGGGCAAAACACTGTATCAGCAGAGAAGTGAAGGACTGGGAAAGTATCACCCCCGAAAATGTAATAGGAAGCGATGCTGCAATCGAAGACATACGCGTGTGTAACTTAGGCCAGTACAAAACGCAAGGAACAACAAACGGTGGAGTTGAATGAAAGCGAAGCTAACTTTTCCGTTGGTAAAGTCGGTCTTAGGCTCGTCTAGTTGACTTTTCCGCGGGGAGCAGGTACTCGAGTGGAAGTACTTGGATTGAAGAGCAAACCTGAGCTCAACGGGACTTGTGGTAGGCAGTGGATTGCACGGGACTTTCATTCGGGAAATAACATTCGATCAGGAACGGTTATTGGAAAGAACGCTAAGAGTGGTAGATTCGAAGTGAAGCTCGATAAGACAAATTCTATAATGGCGATTAAACCTGATAATCTGATGTACGCACCGGAGACCGCTGAGGAAGTGGCAGAGAGAAAAAAGAAGCAGAAGGAATCTGGAGTAATTTGGTTTGTGTACCAGTTGTGGGTATTTATCATCCTACAGATACTCCCCGATGGGTGTCTCGTTCATGCAGCTGGACTGAAGAGTGCAAGTGCAACGTAATTTTATAAGTGTTAGCCTAGGCAATAGTTACGTGTTAGGTGGATTAATGGACAGGAAGGTATTGTAGTTGGATGGAACCCAGACAAGAAGCGCTATGATATCAAGCTTAACTGTGACGGCTCTATCAAGCAGCTGAAACCTGTAATGGTTTGTATGTCTCGGATCGCCGAGGATGGTATGTAATGTAGGAAAATGTTAAAGTGAAGTTACCAGAGGGGTGGACAGAGTATTGGGATGAAGATCAACAGCGACATTATTACGTTGAAAATGCTACTCAAAAGGTAAATTATGTAATGACACAAGTGTTGGAGATATTTATGATTTGCAGGTGACGTGGAAGCACCCAGTATTCCACACAGGAGATGCTGAGATAGGGTCCAAGCCGGTTATGCAGGTATACTGGTGGAGTAGAGAATCTTCGATCACGCATCTCTAATGTAGGAACACGCTGATCTGGGAGAAGAAGGAGAGACAGGTGAAGGCGCGGAGGAGACTGGTGAGCCATTGCCAGAGTCCGATGATGACAGCAGCGAGGATGACCTGGAGGATGAGGAGGCCTTGTAATAAGCGAGGGTTATTGATCGCTGTACTGCTTATCTTCATCGGCAGACGAGATCAAGGAGCTGGACTTGGAGCATTCGAGCCGAAGTATAAAAAAGTGCGATATACCGCAGAAGGATACGATCCTACTAAGACGAAGAATGACCGTATGACATTTTATAGGAACTGGGTTTATTAGCCTTTGTATGTCTCAGCTACTTTAACGTCTCTGGTGTCCCTCCAAAACAGGATGAATAAGATTCGAGCACACTTACTCCCGGATCACGCTGATGCTGTTCGTCCAATCACTCCAACAGCGGTGAAGTAGTACTTCTCTGCCGCCGCCGTTTGTATACCTCTCATCAGGCAAAACCTCAGTGGTCCCTTGTTATGTACCAAATTGGAAGGTTTAATGAAGGATATCGACGAACTCTCTACACCCTTGCAATGTAGGACGAATACTACGTGTCAATTACTTACTATTGTCCGATAGCTACTGGTACACATTGGTCACAGCTGACCCCGCTCGGTTGTGAATTTGCTGATACATTCCTGGTCGCAATAGAGAAGCAGGTAATTACTATGGGAGGTGCGCTGGATTGCATACGTATTGTATGATTTTAGATGAACGAAATGGCTCTGCAGAGTGCCATCAAGAATCGTCTGCAGTTGCTAAATAGAATGCTACTCGCATTACAGAACTCGCAGTCGCCGGTACGCTCTTTCGTGTGGTGTCCAGCTTTGAAGGTGCTTTTATGTTAGACCGACCTTCGGCCCTATGTTGAGCAGTGTTGCGGAGCCCTGAAGATGATGCTTTTCTAGTATATTGTTCCTACCATATCGTGTTGCGCTATTGTGGATGCCAACGGTTCAATTTCATCCTGTATCATTTTGTCCCCGCAGTGGTATCCTTGCTGCTTTCGGCCTTCGTCTTAACAAACAGCCGGACTTATCAAGATGCCGCCTAAACAAGATAAGTTCGCGGTCAAGAATGCGACTGCTAACCCGCAGCAGATCACAGCCGAGCAGATCTTGAGGGAAGCCGTAGAGCGAATGGGCGATGTAAGAGCATCCAGGGCAAATGGTTTTGATTGTGTGCTTTGTAGCAACGCCCGGGACCTTCCCGAAAGATCGCCAGCAAGGAAGAGCTTGCGGACTATAAGTAAAATACGCTGCGAACATCGAGATAATTGATATGCTCATTCTGCCCTCTCAGAGTCAGCAAACGGAAGGAATTTGAAGACACTTTGCGAAGGCAGCGACACCATATGGGCACCTGGATCAAGTGGGAGGATTTTCATACTTCTTTCAACGTATTAACACTAACCCATCAGATACGCTCAATGGGAAGAGTCACAAGAAGAATTCCGTAGAGCCCGATCGGTGTTTGAGCGTGCTCTGCAGATCGACTATCGTAATTCCTCTATATGGCTGAAGTATATAGAGATGGAAATGAAACACAAGTTCGTTGCTCATGCAAGAAACTTGTAAATGGCGAATCGTCCTTCCCATCGCTGATTGGCCAATTGTTCAGATTCGACAGAGTGACCAGTCTGTTGCCCCGCCATGACCAGTTCTGGTACAAGTATGCCTACATGGAGGAACTACTCATGGATTATGCTGCAGCAAGGAAGGTTCGACAATATATCTGTTTCTGGCTGGATTTACAGTGTGGCCCTAACAGGTGTACGAGAGATGGATGCAATGGCAACCGGGTGATAATGCTTGGCTACAATATATCAAGTTCGAGTTGCGCTGCCACGAGGTTGACAGGGCTAGAGCTCTCTATGAAAGGTAAACTAATGAATAGCGTATCGGTTAGTCTTATCCACTTCTTGTCAAAGGTATGTGTCACAAATTCAGACAGTGATGTCATTTACCCGGTTAGCGAAGTTTGAGGAAATGCATGGAAATAACGTGAGAAAAAGGGCCTAGGGACGGATAACTCAAATGGAGTCTAACCAGGTGCGAGCCCGTGCTGGATATCAGACTTGTCACGATACTCTGAAAGACGACCTTGGACCGGAGGGTATCACAGAGGACCTGTAGGACTAAAAATACAAAGTTTTATGGCATTGCTTATCCATGTAGATACGTAAAATGGGCATCATTCGAGCAACGCGCATCCAGAGACGATCCTTCAGCAGCTGCAAAAGTTTACAAGCTTGGCATTGACACTTTGCCACCTGAACGAACTGCCAACTTAAGGGACAAATATGCCAAGTATGTGTTTTTTCTGAACGATTATTCTACAGTAAACTACTAAGGTACATGAAACAAAAAGGAACCCGTACAGATATCGAAAGGCTCTTGTTGGAAAAGTGCAGGCTGAAATATGAGAAACAGCTGTCTGAAGCCGACGGTGTCGATGTTGATATCTGGATCAACTACGTGGGAATAGACACTGGAAAACAATGGGTTGCCAGCTGGTGTACTGCAGATTCTACTCGAGGAGAACATGGGAGACTCTGTGGCTCAATGCCGTGAAATATACGAAAGAGCTATTGCTGCTGCCTTACCTCCTGAGCAAGCTACGCCTAAGGGAAGGAAGGACCTGTATAGGCGATATGTGTAAGGGCTCATCGCGGAATGAATCAAAGGGGCTTACAATCCCTTCTCAGTACTCATCCATGCTCTGTTAGGTACATCTGGCTCTTCTACGCTAACTACGAGGAGTCTCTCATTCAGTCCGGTGAATCGAGTGCTGAAAGAGTACGCGAGGTGTAAGTGGCTGATTAGTTATTTCTGCTTGGAGCGTTCGTTTCTGATAAAACCTCGGTTGATATCAGGTATCATACAGCTCTAGGACTCTTCCGATCACGAAAGATCTATTTCAGCAAACTTTATAATGCTTATGCGGAGTTTGAAATTCGCCAGATGGACGTCGGCCGCGCAAGGCTTGTGTAAGTTTTGTACAAATAAAGCTATGCCGCAACGTTTGGTGACGTTGACTATTACATCACAGGTATGGCCGCGCGATCGGCGAGTCCAAGAAGGCATCCGTGTTCCGGTCGTACATACAGTTTGAGTTCAATCTAGGTCAAGTGGACAGGGCTAGGAGGATCTGTGCAAGGTAGGACAGGCTTACGCTCTGCAATATGCCAACGTCTCTGGCGGTAGTTACGTTGCTGCTCACTCGTTGGAGGCCTCCTCTTGGGTATGCTGGATGGATTTGGAGATGAAGCTATCAGAGGTTGATCGAGCGCGCAAGCTAGGAGAGATGGCCATTAAAGTAAAACCAGTTCGCGGTTCCTAGCTACATTCGAAATCCTTTCTCTATTTTCAGCTCGCAGATGAGTCGGCCTCTGACGAAAGTGAAGAGGTTATGAACGAGCCTGAGCTCATTTGGAAGAAGTGTATAGATATAGAAATAGAGCAAGATGAAATGGAGAACGCTAGGTATGCTATAACAGGTTTATACAGTTGCTGTGTAACGCTGCATTTCATAGGGATTTATTCGAGAGGCTTCTTGACCGCACCACCCACGTGAAGGTTTGGAGGTCCTACGCAGACTTCGAGCTCAAGCACGGGGATCAGTCATTCGCTAAGGCTAAGGAAGTAAGACCCTCTTCCTCCGTTCGTCAATACTGGGAATTTCCCTCCTGCAAGTGCTTCGTTCATATGCTCGCATTCGCATTCTCTCGCCAAGGTCCTGGAACGAGGTGCCGCCGAGGCCAAGAAGGATGATGACCCAGAGTCACGGAGGTTGTTGCTCGAGTATATGTTGAAGCTAGCAAAGGATGCGAAATATGAGTAAAGAATCATCGACCAAATTCGGCTAATCCGACTATTGTATCCAGTGACATCGCTGATATCGAGCGTCGTCAACCGAAGGCCGTCAAGCACAAGGGAAGAGTCGACCAGAGTCATGGTGGAGGCGAAGAAGCTGGGGAAGAAGATACTGTACGCTACTGCCGGGGTCTACTCTGGTCTGCTCTTAGGCAAAGCACGTGGGCCCTCTTCAGGTTATGGTCACAGTATGGGAGTTCCCTGATGACCAAATCGCTGGAGAGGCTGCAAAGAAGCCAAAGATCAAACTGCTGGAAGCTGCTAAAATGTTCAAGAAGATGCGACTATCTGAACAATCTGGCGGGGGTACTCATCTATAAGATTGCCAGTACACAACTGAGGAGTTTCCAACGTACGTGTTACACCGCGTTGATTTTGCGAGGAGTTTGTAACAACCTTTGAGCTGATCTACGACCGAATAGAGCCGAGAGAGATCACCAGCTTGATAAATTGCCATCAACCAATTAAATGGCGATTGGCGTATAACCCGTTGGCATCACTTTCGTACGCGGAGCAGAACTGCTGCAAACTCCGAAAACGCAACCTTATTTTGAAATAGCGTAATAAAGTCCTATGGCGGTTTTGGCGAGTAAAGCCTATGCAGTATGTGTACCACTAAGTCTTGCTTCTTCTTTCTAATACGTTTCAAGTGTTCAGCCTGATATCAACTATATCTAGCTGACACTCGCCCCTGTGCATCGCTTACGTCTACGCGGTGCCAAGCATTTTGATGTTGCCTGGAAATAGCACCAATAATCCTATCATCTATCAGATCTATCACATCCTCCGGCCTGAGTCGAGGACTCCTGAGAAACTCGAGATTGCAGAGATGATTTGTACGTAACAGCATACCCCTCAGGCATTCGTTGAACGATATCCGTGAGTAAGGCCTGAACCGCTTCGAAGTGCATCGGAGCTACGCCAAGGCTTTCGCATTTGGCTCTGTCAGCAGTCGGCAACTCCTCGTAATGGGGCAACGACCCCGCTGTCCTAAGGACGATAGGAATAAACTTGAAAAACAAATCAATGCCATGCTACCAGGTCGATGAAGCGCTCCCGCCGTCCAATGGCATCATCTGTGACCTCGAGAGAGTTGCATTATCAGTGTAGACATAAGCGGTGTTTGCATTGCACCGCCTAAGATCTCATAATGCACGACACAGTGAAAGCCAAGCTTTACTTCATGGTGTCACGTCTAACTTTCTCAACCTGGAGGTATCTTTGATAATCTTTCTCATCTCCACACCCCTTTAACCTCCTATCCGTTCGCATATCCAATTCCTAGCATGTATCGTATCAGTACCAGATGATGCGTTTGAAAAATACCTTTTGCAGCTTGAACTCGCGGCTCAAGCCCGTGGCCATACGACTTAAAACTTCATCGGCTGTCTCATCTATAGCGGGTGCAAAGATCTTCAGTCGCTCGAATATCAACTGACAGGACAAGGTACCCGAGGGTACAGCACATACCAGCACACACCTTCTCTTCTGTTTTTCGCCTCTTGCAAGTAGACTGGTACTCAGCGAAGTTTGCTCCGACGTTATACATGAAGCTTGGACGGTCGTGTGGATGAACAAGTATATTTTTTCTTCGTTCTCGCTCTGTCACCTACAAATGCAGAAGCAACTCTGAATCGGGTCCTGTCAAGTTCACGGACCAGTTGATGGTAGGCCATCATTATACGACCGTGCCTTTCAGTTTCGGGATCATTCATATTAGGCAACTTGTCCGTTTGATTTGCGCTGATCAACTCTGCTATGAGGCTCTCAGCGTCCGGATTCCAGTCGTTTTCGAACTCGTCTCGATAGACACTACATCTGAGAGTTCAGGTATTCCGATAAAGGAACAGGCAAGCTGTGAGCAAAAACATACTTTAGGAACTCATTGATATCGGGAATCTCTTTCAATTTTCCACGCCCTCCAGCCAGGTGAGGCAATACTGTTAAGGACGCTTGATTAGTCGCCGGATCTGCATCAGTAACATTGAAATACCGCATGTTGAGTACCAGTACCTGGCTCGGGCGATGGAGAATTGAATTTCCCATCGGGACTCGAGGGGGCAGGGAAGCTATTTGTATCACTGGCCGCAGGAGAATGGTCTCCTACAATAAAAATCTCAGTTTTCCTGCAAGCGTTGGATCTTCCTAGAACCTGTGGTTACAGCATCTGCATCACTGTCTCGCGGTGTCGGGCTTGGCGAGGAGGTAGACTTCTGCTGCATGGTCGAATTGAAGCTGACGAGATAACGCAAGTAGCAGGTAGTTTTGTGTTACTAGTTTGATATATTATTTATGCACTTTTCCACTTGACCCTCAGAGATATGCCGTAAGTTAGCACCACCAATGTTAGCACACTGCTGTATTATCCTCTCAAGATGAAGAGGGTGTCTAAAAAATAACAAACGAGCTCAACTATTTACCATAGCGCTACGTACTTTTCACTCGTGCCAGCCCCACCAATGACTCCCATTAGCCCGACAATTTCACGTTTATTGAGTTTTAGCCTTAGATGCGGTACCGTTCCTCCGCCTACTGGGGGAATGCCGCCTAGCAAAGGTTATCCACTTATCAAATGCTGTACGCTTACCAGGAAATCTAGGGCTCTTGGAAGGATAAGGTTCTTGATACTCTCGCTGCCGCGGATTCGCTGGGCTGCTGCCAGCAAACCCTGTACTTGTCGAGAGCTGCCGTCCGCGGAACTCGTTACCGATACGAGGTACGACATAGTATCTACGACACTTGAGCTGCACCTATAAGCAATGAAACATCAGGTCGTACTTGTGTGTCCTTAAATGTGTCCCAAACTCGACGCCATTAGCGAAACACTTAACACATAGGCAGATTCTGCCGGCCTCCTTGGGACACTCTGCACACACAATGTAGGCGTTGGAAGTTAGTCCTGAGAGATTAAGCATCCTTATAATTGAGAACGCTTAGGGCTTACTGAAGTTCAGTCGGCAAGACTCGCATACTGCCTTGTCCCCGAGGACATCAGCGAGGTCACCGACGTTCATCCAAGGAGGCATGAACGATGGATGGTGGTCGGCATTATCCTTCTCAGTTTTATGATCATCGGCTGGTTGGTCGTCGTCGTTTGTTCCTTTTCTATTGCTGAGATCTTGTGCTCTAGCTTTCCCTCGGTTCTCCGGCTCTGGCTCTGGTGAGATACTCCTACCGGCTCTGCCGCGAGTGGATCGACGAGGAGTGATGTGTGTGTCAAGGCCATCCATCCTACCAGAACATTCTCTTTCCCAAAAGATACACAAAAATAGCTTGAACACAACACGGTGATTGTTACACATCATTGCACTTCACTCGAATACATGAGAATACTTCATTTCGTACGATTCAAAGTGCTGTAGTTGTATTGTCTCAGGCGGATGTAGTTGTCACTATCCTGCCATGCGGGGGTTCAGAGCATCCTTGATGGCGAATATAGTAGCGCGCTTAGCTTGGCCCGCCTTCTCGAGCTCGTTGGAAGCTCCCAGTGCGTATCTTTAAGGAAAAGTCGACCCAGGCTGAAACGTAGGTATTCCCTGTCTTACTGTTTGGTTTTTATGCTCTTCACGTCAGAATGGCCTCTCCTGACAATATTCCTCAAGGTGTCCTTCACACCCGATACTCTATGTATGATGCTTCGCCGACCTCGAACGCTCGCTTATAATGTTAGGTCGAATAACTCTTTTCGCTCACCTCCATCAGATGGTACTTTACATCCCGCGGGGCCGGTTTGTACTTCATGCTCTCTGTGCGAAGCTACTAATCGGTCCATGCCAGGAGGACTAAGAGCCCCTGCTGTAGGACTGCGAAGAGTACCCCAAGGAATAGTAGGAATCTTCATAATGGACAACTGGCACATTGGAATTTTAGTTACTTACAGAAGGATTATCTAACAGTCCATAGTCGTCACTTGATGCAATGTGCTCAGGCCGTGGGGTTGGAAGCCGCCCCTGCGAGAATAAAGTTCTCCCGAGGAGGGAGCTTGTAAGTAAGCTACATCAAGGGAGGCGGCACGGAGTGATATCGGACCTTTACCGCTGAAGTACGGTTCATCTAGCTCTCGCTGACGGCCTGTCGTTACATTCCATAGTCGCGGTCTGAACATGTCGCCTCGCAAGGTTGTACTAGAACAGGATCCATTCACCGAAAGTCGACTTCAAAAGCTATTCGTCCGCGAACATTGGCCCTAAGAGCTCGGTCTATTCGTATAGGGTCCGCTGAGACGGTTGCTTCTCGTAGATGAGCAAACGGAAGGAACACGAAGCCCTGAACCCCATGGGCTTTGTCTGAAAAGCAACACGAGTACTACTTACCAATGGAATGTGACCCTTATGGAGGGGCACTGGAGGCTCTGGAATGTCTGCAAAGCCCCCTAAAGAAAGCTGTAGCCTTGCATTCAGCACTGCCAACTTCCGTCTACTCATCAAATCAGTAGCCTAGTTTAAGCGGAGTTCGAGGCAAGCAGTGCGATTCCAGCCTACTGCGATTTGAGTTATGGTGGTTGGTTCTTCGACTTCGCGATGTTCTCTCTTATTCTCACTTGCAGGCCTTCGCTCATATGCCTAAGGACATGACACTAATATGGAAGCTCACTGTTGCTGACCTGGGACACCGCGGCTTCGACTCGTTTTTCGGGAGGCACTTCGGAGAGCCCCTTGCAAGTCGCAGCAGCAATGTCGCAAGATACCATCACACTGAGAATAGAAACTAAGATCTTCGAATAAAACCAGGCGTATCTTACTCGTCGCGTGGCCCAAGTGAGTTGCCAAAAGTAAGGTTAGTCGGATCGCTTGCATCCACTGCGTATAGCTCAACTGTAAGCCAACCCTCGTGATCGATGCAGCGGGTATCGAATCTGCCACAGCGAGGATCTGAGAACTTACCCTATTGTCGAATAGTGTGAGTAGACCTAAAACTCTCGTGCCAAGATGCAACGCCACCAAGTACTGGCATTGGCTGAGAAGCGGTCCCCGGCACTGCAGGGGCAATCCCGGCATCCCCTTGTGGCGCGGCCGCTGGCGGAGCCGATTGTTGTTGCGCTTGCGTGCTGGCCCCTCCGTCCGTTTTGAGACAGCAGCTGGTTATGGCTATGCTTATCCCATCGGCGCGTGAAGGGCAGAACTGTATGCACACATACCTACGAACAAAGTGAGACTAAAAAGCCTTTGTGGACTCCTACACATTGAGATGGTCGGTAGACATCCCCTCTGCAAATAGATCACAAGCCTGGAGGATGGTGATCATGAAGTGCCCATCTGCATTGGGCTTCTACGTGAGACATCTCAACCACAACAACACCATACGGCTGCAAACACTCACCTCGCGGTTGTTGCTAAAACCATCTGCGTTGGAGACCCCGCGACAAAGTTTATCAGTACTGGCTAGCTCGCCGGATCTAACAATGAATGTACCCCAATCGAACCATGGTGCGTTTCTGTCGGTCTAACCTGTTACGAATAGCATCCAAGATCGCTTCTATCACCAAGTCGTGTTCTGAGGATTTAGCGATAGCTATAGCGTTGTGGCCACTGTAAGCCTTGATGTCAACGTTAGCACGGCGATCGAGGAGCAACTGGGTCGACGGACTCTCGGCGAGTAATAACTCATCTTTCAAACTTGTGCGCAGTCCATATGGCCTTTGGACGCTGCATGCATAAGGGGGGTCCATCCCTGCTTATCTCTCTGATTTAGCACGGCGTCCAACGATAGTGGAACTGGAAACAACAGATAATAACACAGGGATGCTCACAGGGATAGTCGCTCACGGCCTTTGGCTGTAGGACCTTGGCCTCGACCAGTGAGGGCCTCGCCCAAGTCCAATATAGAGGCTGCACATATGACTTCCCCCGCATCACATGCATAGTGTAATGGAGCCCACCCATCATTATCCTGAATCGGTATTTTTCACATTGAAAAGGGCAGTCGAATATGACCGTTGATAATATGTTACCACCAGCAAGGGCTAAGGGAGCAATTAATTGCCAATAACCTTCCACACAAGCCAGCATTAGAGCTGTGAGACCATTAGCATCTTGCGCATTGACCTGCAAGTAAAGAGCCCGAAATGCATCTAGTGCGTCACTAGGTGCATATTGATGGGTCGTCACGGATCTTCTACCTGCTACTAGTAGTGCTCAGAGGAATCTATACCTTAGCTTGTCCGAACGCAACTTTCCTATTGTTTGAGGATTCGTTGAGCAGCAGCATACGTACTAAGGCGGAATTGCCGCTGTTACAGGCGTGCATCAACAATGTTTTACCTGTAGCGCAATAAACCGATCAATAAATAAGGAATGCTATGTTCACCCCTGAAGTCAACATGATCAGCGCTTGCAGGTAGAAGGTGCCTTTGAGGAGACAGCAGTGCCACCACGCAAGCTATATGACCACCGTGGGCAGCGCATTGCAAAGGACTTTCACCTGGTATGAATAACATGCTGAAGCCAACTAGACGTGGATGAAGGTACCGATATTATTCTGAACGTCAAGGTCGTCAAAGTGTGTTGCAAGACAGTTCAATATTTCCATATTGCCATTGATGGCCGCCACGTGGAGAGGCGTGTTTCCGAAACAGTCCGTGAGCATTAACTAACATACAGTGACTCAGAAGGCGGCGACTAGGCCCCTGTACAGTATCGGGATCCATGTTTCGTAGAGTCTCAACCTCATTCAACTTCCCCATTTCAACAGCATGATGCAATGCAACATAACCTCTTGGATCCTGCCATCTGCACCCGATAAGTTTGGTACCCACGGATAGAGGAGACGCTACCGTGTGACGGTCGTAAGCTCTTCTTTGGTCAACCGTCGTAAAACAGGGAGGAGGCCATCCAACAGGTTGCTCCTGACAGCGTAGATGAGAACATTCCAGCCCCTCTCATCTAGGGCATCTAGACTGGGATTGTAGAGCAAGACCTAGCCCGGGGAAAATCATCGAAGCAGCGCGGGCTTCTTCGCACCTGGTTGAACAATGTACTAGCTTTCTGGTCCATGGCTATCATGAGTGGTGTCTTCCCAGAGGCATCGAACGCGTTGACATCGGCTCCGTAAGAGAGGAGGATCTCGGCCTATTAAGCGAATGCTCCACTGATGAGAGAGAAGTTATGCCCCCACCATGGTGGAATTCCTAGCCTCGAGTGCAAGATGCAGCGGCGACTTGAAGGTAATATCACTAGCGTTTACGTCAGCTTTACTATTCAGAAGCACTTCAACGACCTACGTAACCCAGACAATTTTCAAGATCACTAAAGCTGGAGCTCACAGCAAGGTGCTCGTTTGAAACCGCGTGCATGAGTGGCGTCCTCCCCTGTCGGTCTGCTGAATCTATCTTGGCCCCTTCATACAATAATCTCGATGCAATGTATCTCAGATACAACAATATTATAATAAAGGCATACGGCATATCACTCATGACCGTAGGTTGCAGCGTAGGAAAGAGGTGTTCGTCCCTTCTTGTCCGCTTTATCAATGAAGTCTTTCTTAGTCACTTTCTGCCTACAGGCAGTCGGGGATGAGTGGCAGTACAATCCAGTTGTTTACCGTCGCCCAAATTTCCCTAGTTTTAGTAGTCTGTCGATCACTATGAGCTCTATACGATTAGGGTAATAAACCCAGAGCTGCCGCGCTTGCTGTTCAACCGAGAGGTTTGCCATGTCCGCAAAAAGCTCAGCAAGAGGCGTCTATGCCATAATAATGACCAGGTCAGATACTGTTGCGTACCTCCGCTGTACCAGGGCGAGAAGTTGAGGATGAGGAGAGTGGTCGATGAGCAGTTCCACCGCTTTGAACACCGGCCCGTCTTTTCTCTCGTTCTGCTAGCTCGCGGAGTTGCTGTAGATGGCTGCCCTTTGCTCCTATACCGTCCCCACCATCCTCGCCAAGAACCATTCTCTCACGAATTTCTTGGATCTATTAAAATGACTCAGCTAGAGAGGAAAGGTGGGGATCCAATGCGATGAGCACCTTGTTAATTGCTGCCTTTGTCCAACGTCCTCGGCGCTTCTTCGGTACCGGCGCCACAGGCTCGCCATCTCCATCAGCTACCTAATTTCGTATTTCATATCGTGCGAAAGAGAAAGCGGGAGAAGATACCTGTTGGGCGCCCTGCTTCAGCGACATAAACATCAAGTATCTCGCAAATTCTCTCTGACGCACCTGCATATCACTTCTATCGTGACTGAATAGCTTCCAAATATACCTTCCTCCGCTTCACTCTATCCCGTCTGCTAACGAAGTCCCCCACATAGAGCTTTGGACTTGAGCTAGCGAAATGCAAGACACCACACCCATACAGGTCTTCGCCTAGTGTAGGAAACTCTTCGGAAGACGATTTGGTAGCTCACAGCCGACGCTAGCTCCTGCCTTTAGGAGGTACTCAATGACCTTCACGTGTCCATGGAAAACTGCTGCCATGAGAGGAGTCCATCCAAACCTATTCGGTAGGTCCACCTACCACAATGACATTACCGACATACCCACTGCGTTTTGGCGCTCTCGTGGTAGGAAAAAACGCGACCCGAAGGTACGTTACCGATGCGCTATGGCGGTTGACCAGTGTTTTAACAACCTTCTCATGTCCAGCTTCAGCAGCACGGTACAATCCAGTGCAACCTCTGCTGTCTGGAATGTCCACAAAAGCAATATTACGTAAAGCCAGGAACTAATGATGTAAAAAAGCATAATTTCGAAAGTATGAGCAAGTATCATACCTCGACCTGCCAGTATCGCCCCTTCCTACAGGCGTTGATGAATGTGCCATTCGGCTCATCTTCTTTGTCATCTCCTTCGACAGAACCTGCTAGGCAACTGATCACCGTACCAATGAGCTAGTATTGACCGTACCTCTATCTGATACCGAGGGCGTAGAGTCACCACTTCCCATGGAGAATACTCCCATTGAACCTCTACGATTCTTCCTTTTGCTAGGGGATAAGTCGAAACCCAATACCTCTCCGTTACCTACAGTCAATCAAGGAACCCGCTGGATGAAGCCTTCCATACCAAGATAGTCTGGACGATGTGTTTGGATAAACTCCATGGCTTTATTGTGCGACGACTCGATATCCAGACGCTCAGCCTCCTGTCTTGCAAGCACCAACCCCATTGTAATCAGTAAACTAGGAATTGGTGATACTGGGCGTACTGGAACACAACCAAAGAAGTGATAGAGAAGTGAATGACAACAATATCAAGCATCGCATATTCTATACATGATAATCGGTACGATTCTAGCATCCAATCTCATCGGGAGGGCAATGTAGCGGCTCTAAGGCCTGGTGACACGGAAGAAGTCATATGCTACTCTCGGTGGAGGCGGTGATGGAAGAGACATTCGACCATTTAGGTGAAGAGGCTCGGCTCCTGGCAAAGCTGATCTACAACAAAATCCCCGTGAAAGTCTTACGCGGAGAAAGCTGTGGTCCCTGCAATAAACTAGATGTTGCAAACGTACTAAAGCCTTGCAGGCCTAGTTGAGGGACTGGCATTGGATTCACCATACGTGTAGGCATCCCAGTTGGGGTTGGTGGAGCTGTTAGAGATACAGGCAGAGATGACCTCCTGCAGCAGGAATGATCTTCTCGTATCACAGTTGTCGTACGGGGTGATAAAAGTTGGTCGTCCTGCTGAAGCAGATGGAGGAGGTGTCATGCTCGGTATCACTTGACGAGCTGTTGTAGCTCCCACACCTGGTACAGCTAAAGGCTGACGGGGCGAGCCCATGGGTGAGGCTGTAGGGTGGCTCGAGGATACTCTATGAGAATCTCGCCTCACTTGCTCGGCGTGCAGAGCTGGAGACCCCCTAAAAGGAACAAGGGGATACCATAGAAATACGAAATACTGGCATACCTGAATTTGGTAAACGGGCTTTCCACATGATGATCGAGTCTGCGTTCACTATCATGGTATTGGAGTTCTTTCAAGGGTTCTGCTCTCGTTTTCTCCAAGCTGTCGGTAAGAGCACTTTCGCGAACTTTATCACATCTGGCTTCGACATCCCCATTCTCGGGTTTCTGATTGGTCTTCACACCACTAAACCTCACACTCTTGGTACTGTTCCGTGTCATACCGTACGAGCTTAGATGAGCCAGGGAACCTTTCGCACTGCGGGGGCTATCCTCTCCAGTTAAATTCAGACTGAGATTCAGATCAAAGCCGTAAGTGGACAAAAGCTCAGCATCGCGACCCTCCTCAACAAGGTCATCAACTTTCTCAGGTGGTGGAAGGCCTTCCCTCAAAACCCTGGCCTCGAGACGTACCAATTCAAGCATCACCTGATACAGGCTTCGCTCGCAGTATAACGAACAGAAGGAGTATACACACTTGTAGTCTTCGTGCATCAGCTTCTAAGCTAACGGCACTTCTTTCCTTCTCGATACATAGATCAGCTCGACGAGCGATGCATGCTTGGCTACGTTGAAGCAAGTCAGACACAACCTGTAAAAAGACCCATGCAATCCAGCAGTCACTGCGCATATGCCCTCTACCTGTTGTTGAGCAATTCTTCTACTTTTTTGGTCGTTAACTGTACTGCCTTCTGACCGTCGATAAGACTGTGCTTCCATGACTCGTTGTCGTAGATACCTGTTCAGCGATAATTCTAATGGGATGAGGATATGCATACATACTTTAGACCAGACGGTAACTGAAGAAACTCTACTACACGTTGAGCTTCAACTTCTTGTATGGCAGCTAGTAAGCTGGCCCTTGATAGATCCACGTGCTTTAACTGATGGCTCAATTATATTATAACCTCGCTATGTTTCGTTTAGTACTCTTTTCGATTCCCACGCATCTACAGCTTCAAGCTCATTGAGTAGATCCTGTTGCTTAGCTGCGAGATCCACAACAAGCCAGCAATGTTCCTCAGATTGAGAGATACTTTGCCGCCCATTCTCTCGAGACCCAGGAGACTTCCCTTGGCTCTGGAGGCTCTTCCTTCGCGAAGTTGAAGCTGCTCCATCTCGTGTAGTGTCATACAAGTGCGCCCTGCGAACATCCGAGACCAAAGACGGCCTGTCATAACCCATTAAGAGACCGATGCGTTCGACCAAATACCTGAATGTACACTTCTCCAGCTCTTCCTTAGACTTCTTTCGTTCCTCTTCCTTCTTCCTTGCTGCATGATGGTCCCTACTCTTCAAAATCTCCTCGGCTCTCTGCCACATGCTTCTGCTGTCCCGCAGAACATACGATGATCTCAATTCGGCCCTTCTAGATTTCGCCTCTCGTATCTCCCTCTCCTCGCGCTCCAAGCGTTCTCTCTCAGCAGCTTGCTCCAACTCAGCTTGCCGAGCTCTTCGCAGCTTAGAATCCGAGTACAGGTCTGCCGTTATTTGGGCAGATCCTCTACGTGTACTCCGCCTAGGAGTGTATTCCGGAGAAGAGGCAGGGCCAGACGCCTTCATCGCTCTGCCTGCACCGTTTACCGGAACGCCACGTTCTTTGTTAGCACTAGGTTCCTCTTTTTCACGACCTTTAGAACTAGCTGAACCGGATGACACGCTGCTGGGTTCCTGTTTAAAAGGGTTGACCACATTTTCGGCTCTGAGCTCTGCACTCCCTCGACAGCTATACTTTGATTCTCTATCAGGGGTATGCTCGATTTTATCGCGGGAAGCAGAAGGCGGCTCAGAGATGCGAGAGCGTTCACAGTCATCTGTTGAAACCTCAATTTTCGGAGCATGCCTGCTACCGTCACTAATGTAGACCTCCATGGAAGGGCCTATGGGACCAGCGACACTCCAGTATTGCTACTGCATGGATACCTGGTGGAGCCGATAGCTCAGACTTTGATGAAGCCGAGCTTGCCCAAGAGCTCATCTTACTCCCGGTCCTTCCAGCAACTTCACTACTGACCTGTACTATACCTTATAAGTTACCTCACTTATATGTCACTCTCACCTTTAGGCATGAATTCTGTGGCTCCTTCACCGATTGTGATTCATCACTTCCGAATGGAATACAGACTGGACCACCCTGCGGGTTTAAAAGTGAAGATAAAGCTGCCCCACCCTGTCCGGTGGTAGGGCCTTGAGCAGATATGATTCGTGATGCACCGCTGACGGCTACTGGAGCCCTCGTTATTTGCTGCGGCTGTAGGCCTGAGTAGGCTGCGCTACCCTGCAGAGAATGTGAGTCCGAGAACCAGCTAGGGACAGGCGATGGGCCAATCCTATTATGGGATGGGAACATGGCAGATGAAAAGCTGGACTACTCTAGCAGCTGGACTGTAACACAAGCGGACCGGGAGGTACACTCTTCATTGAACTCATCAACTCAGCACTCCAGTGCAACGAAAACATAACGCAACGACCAGGAACGATAATAGAAGACACACGGCAGACAATTAAACGAAGCAATCATATATTAGCATTTCTGATAGATTTCTGAGGCACCACAAGTTCACAAACAGGTACATCAAACACGAGTGACGTTCTCAGTGAGAACTTCTGACTCTCCCGAAATACGATTAAACATCCTGTCTGTCTTGTTCCTTGCTCCCGGCTTCATCCTTATCATTACCGTGGCTACGGCCACCTTTCCCTCGAGCTTTGGAAGGTTTCTTTCCAGCAGTAGTAGCAAGGAGTTCCTCCCTATTTCTAGCCTGACACTGGACCCGGTGGAGTAGTTCTAGCCATCTACCTCCTAAATGCTGCGCGTCTTTGGGGAACCTAAATCGACAAGAAGAGTAGAAGTTCTAGTAGCAATCCAACGAAAGCCACACTCACTTCAACTGCAAAGACTTTGGCGCGGAAGAAAACATGCCACTCTGCTTCTCAGGCTTGACAGTAAGGACCTCCGAATCCCCCTCAGTCGCTAGAGTTACAGTTGACTGCGTTAGCAATGCCGAGATGGGCCTGCGCACACCACATAGGTTAGGAGCGATTCCTGAGAGGTGCTCACTTCACATCGTCCTGGTGTTCATCTTGTAGATAGAGGTAAGCATCTGCCGTGACTGTAGCTCTCTGTATTGTCCACTTCGGGCCACCACTGAACCAACCGCCACTCTTAGAGCCTGTATTAAATTTATAGCAATCAATGTATTCGAGATATCTATATTACTGGGTAGAGCAGAAACTTTTGCAGAATGAATAACAAGCCCTGTGCCTGGAGAAGCAATTGCAAGATTCCCACCAGCCTTCTGGGATTCATCCCGTAGCTGGTGGAAGAAAGGGCGGTGAACTAGCATTGCCTCCGCGTGGTCGCTATCAGCCTTCTGACCTTGTGAGGACGAACCTATTGATGAATTATCAATGATAATTTGTAAACCCCAGAAGCTCTGCCCTTTCAGAGAGTAGTACCCCTCCTTCTCGCCTCCTCTACAGGTGATGCGCTTCTCGGAGGTGGTGCTGGACCAAGCATTCGCATGAGGCACACCATCTCTGGGCTCGTAGCAATTGTTGTCTTTTGTGAGCCGATGTCTTCCCTTCTGGGAGATGCTGGCGTTGAGTCCTTCCTTGGAGATATTCTCAATGCGGCAACCGAGTCGAGTTGTCCTAATACGCACGAAATCGGCGGCACCAACAGAGACTGACAAAGCACCTGTTGCTGTAAGGGCAGCCTCGGTCAGCTCTTCCGTGAGAACGCGTTGTTGATCCTGTGCTGCTGAGCTCACATGTAGCCATAGCTGGTACTGCTTTGTCAACCAATGCCGTACAACCGAATTAGTATTCTAGCACCACCGGTGACCTGTTTCCCACGCCTAGCGCTCCGATACTACCTGTTCCCGCCATGCTTCAGCCTTGTTAACAGCAGCAACTGACGATACCAAACGCCCTTCTACAACACTTCTCTTCTCGGCCGCGAGATCCACTGCCTTCCTATAGTTCCTCTCACTGGACCACCGATCAGCTGCTCCTGCTTCAGCCCCATGTGTAAATCGCGACATGAACATGCCCTCATGTTCCTTCCAGGCCGTCGACACTGCTACCTCCGACGCCTGGCACTCTGCAATAATACTATCAAGCTTAGTCAGGATTTCGTCCTGAAACATGGGCGACTCTCAGAACGCGACAGCCCTGGCCCCCTCGGACTGATGTGAATTAGTACCATCCTTCCTTTGTATTCGACCTCTACCTCCTTCAATCCCTTATCAATCAAAGTTGTCTGTGTGGCTTCGTTGAAATCATGCAACAGTTTTCCTGTCCGCCTCGAGTATTCATTCCAGTTACTAGGATCGTCAGGGAGACCCTGAATAGGATAAGCCTTACGATAAGGCCTTTCGAGGCCCTTCTCGAAAAAAGTAAAATAAGCCCTCGAAAGGGCAGATATGGACTTAGCGGCCATATACATTCGGTAAATGTACCCTCGGTTACCTCTAGGCTCTGCGCGTATCCTAGATCAGCCTCGATACGCTTCTCAAGGAAAACGCAAGCGTCGTGAGTTTCTTTCACTCCATTAGTCATAACTTTCCCCAGCTGTGACCCTGACTAGTTGCTCTGCAGGTTTTACAATACAATAAACTTACGAAGCTCATCTACCCGCTCAGCCCAAGATCCTGCCGATGCCTCCCTCACACCTTCCCACTCTCTCAAGGAGGCCAGTCCCTATTGTGAATAGAGGTGCACCATCTGACTCCCTAGTAACGTATACCTCCAGCCTCCGAGACTCCAACTCTCTTATATGCTCTGGCATCGGCGAAAGCGCTGCTGATGCCGCTGAGAGAAGTCGGGTTTCCTTACTCACAGAAGCCGATGTATCAGATACGTCAACCGACGCCATGTGAATCAAAAAACTATACTGCAGCAGGTGGTTACTACACTAGCTTGACTGACTGAACCCAACAGCATCAACATGCGAAACAATACATGAACCTTAACAGAGTTTGTTAATTACATTTGCGTGATGGAGCAAGGTCTTTCACGTCCATCTCTTGGCTGGCCAAAAGAGAGCGAGCCTCTCCCTCTAGTTCTCGCAACTCAGCTATTAGTTTTGCTATACTACCGCCGCCACCAGTTGTCTTCTCGGCAATTACAGATCCATCACAACTAGACTTATCTTCATCTGTTCCGGCCACAGCCTTGGAAGTATCAGCCGGAGAGCTGACCTGCTGAGTTGCTACACACTCCTCCCTAATAGAACTTGGACCATCATTGCGCTCTTCTTTTCTATCACGGACTCGCTCCTCCGCAAGTTTCGCCGCTAAGCTCTCAGCGGCCACTGCCCGTCTCTCGGATGACTCAAGCGAGGCTCGAGATTCTACTATCGCTGCGTGCATCTGTGCAACCATTTTGGTAAGCCTGTGAAGTAACATGTAAACCACCCTTCCATAGCACTCACCGATCGTTCTCCTTAGCCAGGGCCTTGGCCTCCCTCTGAGACATCTTCAAGCGTCTCTTTGCCTCGTCACTTTCCTCCGCCAGTTCAATTAATTTCGTTTCTACCTTCACAACATGCTCTCTTGTTCTTTCCTGATAGTACCTTCCCAATGCCTTTAATCCATGAGACTAACATCTGTACTCAATACTACATGATCTCGTCACTGGCACGGCTATATGCTGCTTCAACTCCAGATATCCTATGCCACAAGCGTTCCAGCGCTGCATTGAAGGCGTGGGTCATCTCCTTCACACAAGCGTTGCTGTGATTGTGGATTAACCCGGCGATAGTTGACCGCGATGTTTCCCGAACCCTTTGATGTTGAGCCTACTACCATTGTCTAGCTACATGTCCCAGCCACTTAGCTACATTAACTTGCTTTACAATCTCTGTGCACTCGTCCTGTATTGCCTGCTTCTCTACACTCAGTTTCACCGCCTCATGTCGCCACGAGAGATCAGCTGGAGACTTGCCTTCACCTAAGTTAACCAGCTCACTGTGAGACTGTACTGTGTATTGACTGTTCACTTGCAGCGTCTTGGAGTTGGATAACACGCTGAAGGCTGGCTAGCTGGGCCAACAACGCCTCCCTGCTGGTCCATGACTCGATGGAGCCCGAGGACGGCAGGTTTGTTACAGTGGCCATGGAGAAGGGGGAACTCGCTGGCACTGGAAGCAACCTGTACGAGTGACAGGAATATGAGAATTGACTCCATGTGCTTGCGTACATCTTTAGAAAATGAGTTCCAAGTTCGATCCGCGGCACCGCCGTCCTATTTTTTAGACGAAAACGAATATCGCGGGTAACCGTGATGGTAAAGTTGCGCTTGTTATTATGGTCATTGCTAACTGTTGGACATGGATATCAAAGTGACAAGGAGTGTAAGAGTCTATACTCCTTCGAGTGGTGTACGAGTGAGCATGGGTGCATTCATAACTACACTCTGTCATCAGCGCAATTTCAAAGCAAATTGGAAACTATGTAATCCCGCATCGGGTGGTGGATAGCGAGTTCGGGCCAGGTACCTTAAAAATGGACGACCGGTTTTGAAGGAGAGCTATTTTATACAGAAGCTACCTGATGAACAGCGAGATTATCTGGTCAGTGAATGCCCTCAGATGTGGATCCTTGCTAAGTAAATGGGGTACCGTGTGCCGCAGTAGTATGTTTCTCTTTGTGTACAGTCTAGTAGTAGCAGAGGCAGAGTTATATACCAGGGATGCGATTGAAGTGGAGGACCGGTAGTATCTGAAAGAGCAGCACAGTTGCACGGCCTAGTTGAAAGATTTGTTGAACCAGCGTTAACGGTGTACCAGAGGTTATCACCCGAACAGCGGGAGGATATCGAGTTGAACTGGCTGTACGACTTGGCAGCCAGTCGTGTTATGGACAGGATGGGACTAACGCGAGAGGTGCCACCTCAAATGCGCTTAAGCGGACCTAAAAATCTACGTGTCGTCAGTCGATGTCGAAGACTCTAAGAGATGGCTCGCCCACTACCACCTTTGTAATATGCCACTGCAAGGAGCCTATCGAGTGGTTAGGCAGCCTATATCGCATGCCGTGGGTTAGGCTCGCACTGAAATACCTCTAACTCGCTGGAGTCGTAGATACATACCGCCTAATTCGCAACTTTTGCTGTACGAGAAATGTGGGGTCACCCCTGAGGTACCGCCCGAAGTATCTGATAGGTAGTGACGGTGTATCAAGAGTAATCGTTTGTAGTGATAGCAGGTTTACACGCGGTGTCTCTGTGTTGGACAGACAAGATGGGGAGGTTCGAGGAGATGAGTGTTCGGCGTATCTAAGCTATATTACTGAGAACTATGATAATCTAGATGACTACACAGTGCATTCCGTGTAATAATTAAGGGCTATAGCCTCTTTGAAGGTATTCCTACAAGCCGATCCACATAACCACGCATTCCTTGCATATTTGGAGATTCCTCTGAGGGCCATCGGGCTCGGGACATACGAAGTGATAGCAACAGTGGACATTCTTATGTGAGTAGGCCTATACAGGTCCCGTTCCTACATCTCAACTATCATCGCCATGTTATGACTGATACCCCATGTATGAGGGACGTGGAAATGGTACTTGCTGCTCGGGTGCTTGCAAAGGCATTGTCACTGTATAGGCTCTTTTTCGAGATTTCACCCGAGAATTTCGCATGCCAGACGACCTTTTGGGTACATACTGTTGCTCGCAGTATATTGTTGCTCGGCATCGAATACAAGCGCGTAGCCTCTCCTTCTACCATCACATGTTAAGAATGGTGGACGGCTCTGTTCCTGACCTCTGCGTTGCTGAAGCCAAGTAAGATAACATGAGACTGGGTAGGTTGGAGGAATTAGAGGTGCTATTTGGTAGGCCCAAACGCTCGTCCCATTGCTATGTATTTGAGTTCTTGTGGCACATTGTACTTGGGGAGCCTCGGCGACTTCCTTTACGACCGGACGATACTAGACTCCCTACAGCTTTGCGTGCAAAGTAATCAGCTTGTGTCCTACTCATGCAACTAGTAGGACATGCATTAGATATGGTAATGAACATAACCGTACCGTATGGATCGACCTCGAGCTAGCACCTAATACAGGAAGACTAATCTATAAGGAAGAAGAGCTTGCAGAAGTCTAATTTGCCGGTCCATGTACCATGATATACATGATTTCTCATCAGCTAGTGAGTTTCAGTGTTTTTAATAATATTGGTCATGCGGGCCTTCTGGTCTATTGTGCTAAGGTTGCATGTTGTTTTAGACTGTATTTCATGCTTCGCCATGTAGTATGGCGAACATGCCGTGCCGGGCAGTTAAACCGACATCGGTTATCGGCTGGCGCGGCTGGGGGAGTTTTGAATGCATCGGCTGGAGTGGGCGAAGGAACTGGGCGTACATCGACCGTCAACCACTACGATGATGATGTCATGAAGAAGCTGTGGAGAGATACCGAGTTGTACCCAAGATCTGAAGACTCATGGTCGAGGCTTCTCGAAGCCATGATATTTAGGAATGAGGTAGTACATCGGGCCATTATTGCGGATAGCGACTAGATAACAATAAACTACCTTAATGCTCCTCAGAGAATGCAAAAATTACCAAAGGATATCATCCCGACCCTGACGCAGCCACTAGCCATGGAACGATTACTTGTTGCACTTGCGAGGGTCTTAGTTCCACATGAGGGAGGTGAATTACTCAGAAGGATGGCCTATATTATATCGCAACAGCAGTGGTCTGGCGATTTCGAAGTTGGTATGGTATGCAGAGGTCTTTCTAGGCTCTTTCAGAACCAGATAGGTTATCAGAGCGATGCAAGCGTATTGGACAAGATGCATCGTGAGATCTGTTCGGCGCTATTCACGGATGAAGTGAAGCTAATTATACGGAAGCCCAATGTCGCATTAGAAGCTGCTAACTTTTTGTTGGTGAGGATTTCTGGATTAACAGATAGTGACGTAGAGAGGCTTGCTGTTCCGCTGTTGACAATTATCCACAAAGCCTGTAAAGATGGTGGATTCAGTGCGAAGATGCAGACTTCCCTTTTACCGGTTGTGTCTATACGCGCTAGCATACGATGTGGATCTCTACCTATGGTAACCGAAATAGCAACTATGGCACTCGAAGCAATCGATGACTTTGGGAAGAAGAGGAGGATAATAGGCAGCACTTCAAAAGCTGCTGAAAGGGTTGCAGCGGTTGACGCTATTCTGGAGGTTATCCATTTAAATCCTTGTGAAGTGAACTGTAACATAGCGTGCAAGCTCCAGGAGACCATATTAACGGAGATGAGCCTATCCGCCTGGACTAAAGCTGTTTATAACACGCTGGACAATGGAGCCCTTGATAGGGGTCAAGTGTTGTTGAAATATGTCACACTCTCAACCATACATCCCCGGTTTCCTACTCATTTACCGCAGGATCCAACCGAGGCGGAGTCTTGCTTGTTGCAGCTTCTCGAATGTGGAAGAAAGGCCCGGTTCTCACCTCTGCCGTTTTTACGATGGGCCTTGAAGAACTCTGGTTCGAGCAGGTCTGCGAAAGAGGATATTCTGCGGATGTTGCCTGATTGGGCTAGCGAAAAAGCATCTCTGATGAATGAGCTCCATCCTGGTGCAAACACGTTTAAAGGGAATGCCAACGTTAATGACGATTATGTTACAATTAAAGGATGCCCTACAGGCCTTGAAGGGATATATAAGAGAATGGGTACGCACAATGGAAAGAATTACTATATCAGAACTGAGCCGCGTAAAGAGGGGCCAATGTCTTTGTATTTCACAGGGAAGGTATGGCAGCTGGGCTCCAGTATGCATATTCCTGGCATACGATCTGCTTATCATTGCATGTCTAACGGTGACGGCCCACCGGTAGGGGCTGAAGGCTGGGTGGCGTACAATGTGTCTTCCGGAGGATGGCAGCCCATACAAGGTTTTGTGGTTCTTCCTGGCGTGGATCGGTTCGCGCCCTCAGCCCCGGTGCGGGTTAAACAAACCCGCAGGAAATTCATGAGTGATATTGAAGAACATCATGAGAACGACAGTGTGATCAGTGATCCAGTTGAATCTCTAATGCACGGGACAGCTACAGAGTATAGAGTTGAACAGGAGAGCAATCCCCGTGGAGGATTACTTGTTGAGGCTACGGGTAAGGCAGATGAAAGCACAGAAAGTGTCACAGAGGATGATTTTAATGTGGTGTACGGTTCACAGCGCAAGCTGATCGACAGTTCTATAACACGTCAAGTGGAAGAAGAGGCTCTTAAACAGAGCATAGAGGCTACTAAGGTGTTGAAACATATGGCACAAAGGTGTATAGGAGTAGAGGAGAAGGGCAATACTGACAATAGTGGGACATCTGTTGATGATATTGTATCACTCCGGGAGTCAATACAGCAGCTTGTATCTAGGGTGGACTCACTGGAGAAACAACTGAGTGAAAGCTCTCGGTCACGGGAGGAGGTGAGTATGTCATTTTTGCCAAGACAATTCAATATTTTATCTCCCCAGGTATTCTCACGTGTAGGCACAGCATCCCCGACAACAGACGGCACGCGGCGAACTTCACCAGATGCAACGAATTCAAGGAGGCTTGATGGTGATGTTTCTGTAGACCACGAAGTCGAAGAAGAACCGGAAGCGATTGCTGCTCTAGACTTTGATAGCTTCCGAAATCGACATACAATAAAAGCAGCTGAGATGCGAATCCTAGAGGCGAAAAAGGCGGGCTTATTACCTCGAGGAAAACAACGAGCGTTGCTACCGAAGGCTGCAGCTGCCAGAACATTAAGCTATGCGTGGAGTGTTAATGGAGAGTCCTCACTGTATACTCTTTGGAATGAGGATAAATGGAGCCATGGCTACGGGACGAGACGTTTCTTGAGTTGAATATGATACCATTATTTTATGCATTGACCGTCAGAAGGGTGGTCACCGACACAATGATGATGATAATGATATGAGTGACATGTTTTCGTTTCCAGATTCACCAATATTCTTTGAATTGCCTTTCTTGCATGTCTTGCCAAGCCCCCAGTATATCATTTAAATGTCCAGTGTTACGCAGCCTCATCATCCGAAGCCAGGAGACCAGCGAGAGACGACTCTTCGTACCCTTCAACGCATATCAGATTTACTTGACACTGGACTGACCCCACGACAACTGAGATTATGTGTTGCATTGCTCGAGACAAGGGTAAGTCCGAACATGGTACGATGGAGTGTTGCTTGTAATCCTCTCAGATTGTTAATCCAGAGGCCTTGGCTTACGTCATCACAGAGATCCGGAGGGAGTGTGGATCAGTTGCCGAGACTCAGGGGAGGCTAGCGCATGCTGATGGCTAACGCTTTAATTGATATTTTCCTGCTCTAATATTGGCATTTGCGTGTGTTTTTCTTGGTTACAGAACCTGGATAGCAGCCAATATATATTTGCGTCCCTCAAGATGGACCTGTAACGCAACAAGAGATCACCAAGATACTCCCCATCATGACACACGTGTGATATGAACATTGATTAGATCATGAGAGGTCATCACTGAATCGACGAACGAGACTGCTGTGGGGTGCCCATTTCTGTGGGAGACATTGTTAATATTTGACATAGTGGAGGTTTCCCACCTTGAACTTCTTATGGTCGGGCAAGTCAATATTGTGTACATAAATACTTTGGTCCGTTCCGGCAGAGAGGATACTGCACTGAGACGGATCATGTCCTCCTTTCCAGGACATAGACCGCACCGCACCGCGATGCCCTCCAAGGCCAAGGCTGAAATCACTCCCCGAGAAGGTACCGGGAAGGACCCTACTGAGCTTGAACGCAGCCGAGGGCTCGTCTCTCAGCCTCACAATCCTTCATGTAGTCTAGTTCATCTTGGCACGCCTTCAGTCTGGCTGATATTCCTACGTTCTCCCTCTGACACAAGAACGGCGCTTAGAGTCTGTACGTTGAAAACTGTCCAACTTCTGCTTTCTTCCGCAACATCTCCATGGAACTATGCAGGTCTTCCTTTATCTCGTCAAAATCTCTTTCAATACGTTTATGCTTCATCTCCAAATGATGCTATTCAAGACGCCCGGTATTCTACAATCAGATAAATCTACCGTTTACAATCTGGTCTTGAATGATCTCCATCTCATCAGTAATCCATAAGCGAATGCAACCATCCTCACAACCCGATAAAAAGTATCTAAGACATGTATTACACAACCTTACCGCTCCCCCTACTTCCCATCGCGCTTATCCGATGGAACGATTCTCCTGACCGCTGATGTGTGACCAAGGTAGCATTGCACAGGACCCTTCTGCGAAGCGTGTCAACTTCAACGTCACAATTAGTTAGACAGCCTACTGTGAGTTTCCGCATATCCCAACGTTTGCAACAATAATCACCACCGCACGTAAGAAGTTCATGTTCTCCACGGAAGACAACGTCGTACACAATGTCAGTTGCCGCAGCCTCTTCAATGGTGAATGCTGATTTGGTTGTAGGTGCAGCCTGAAGGATATCCACAGGCAACTGAGCTAGTGGTACCATAAGCGAGATACCGAAATATCCGTGATAACAACGTCACCGTCATTGCCACAGGAAGCGACCAAGCTTGAGTAATCACTGAAGTCTACAGATTGTATGATGCGAGCGCTGCGGCGGAGCTGACAAAACACTCCAGTTGGTAAAAACACTTCTGCGTACTTCAGTGAGGAGCTTGTAGGTCCTCACGTCGTGGAGTAGTACAGATCCATGCTTGTTACCCGAAGCTATGTACCTATGCGAGCGATGTGGAACAGAATGGTAGCACTCGCCATGGCACATTCTATCCGACGAGATCTCGCAGGTGAATACAGAAGAGTCATGCCCACTGACTTCGGCCTTCGTTTGGCTACCGCTCTCGAAATCGACCACAACCATGTAACTGTTAATGAATGGAAGGCCCGTTAAAAATGAATAGTAGAGATCACATTTTCCCATCAGAATCGATAGCATTACCAAATCCAACAATACCCCATTTGCCTATATGATAAAGATAACACGGCGCCGCCGAATGAGTACTACTACCATCCGAGGACGCGACCATGGAATAGACAGGTGATGGATACTCGTAAGATGCAATGCGTTTATCAGCGTTGTCCAGGTCCCAAACCTGAAATTTAAGAAGACAAGAGGCCAGCTGGAGGAGAACTAACTTTGACTGTATGGTCAAGAGAACCACTGGCAAACCTAGTGCCATTCAACCATCTCACAGACTCCACGTTCTCCATGTGCGCAGATAATCTGTGATCACCTGATACACAGGGTCAATTGACTACTGTACACAGCGGTCCCATGGTACATAGAACAGTCTCTGGAACATGGAATCGATGGCCGAAACTCGAATCTTGTTCAACCATTGTCTTGTAATCAAGGAATGCCTGATTTTGTTTGCCCAACAACTCGCCTGAATCACCACTGTCACCCTCGCAAGTAAAGAGGACTTCTTACGGAATTCACGAGGGTTCGTGACCTTGGAGAAGAACTCAAGGAATTCATGGAATTCGATTGTGCCTAATTACAGTTATAAGATATCACTGACATACTGCTGTACCATTGCCGTCGGTATCAATGCTCTTTAAAACCTTCTTGGCCGAAGAGTAAGTATCTACCGAGCGGCACTGGACAACTTGAGGCCATATTAAATACATTTGATTCCCAGCATTCGCAGGGCCTCTCCAAGCTCATTGATATCAATCCCTCCAGATTGGTCTGTGTCCATCTGTTTGAAGATGTACAACAACTGAGTGAACACTAATCGGATATAATAAGTATAGGACTGCTGGACCTTTTCCTCATCCAATTCCATCCTGGAATGGTCGTCACTTTGTTGTCCTGGGAAAAGGCCGCCACCTGGGATACCTTGGCCTGGACCTTCGTAGACAGCAGCCATTGAGAACTATTAGAAGCTGAATCTTAACCACACGACACTAATCGTTACAATACGCTAATGTCATTGCTTCTAAACAAGCAGTCTCTGCGTATGTTTATTGGAACATTAGTACCACACAAACTACACTGGGACGAGTGAGAAAGCAAGGGAGTAGCACGAGATATTCGAGGGCGCTGTAGATGGATAATGCGCTGTTGTGCAATTTGCATGTGAGCATTTCGGAATCACGTGCCGCTTGTGACGCGGAGGCCGTTGCGTGAGCGGGTTTAGGTTTACCCCTAACCAGGCTGTACTCGTTGTGTGTTTAATGTCAAAACCTCCACAGCCATCAAATCAAGATGAGGAAGATTCAGTGTGTGACCCTACATCTAAAGGTACCGCCAAGGACAGTGAATCTGGATGCGAGAACAGCTCAACCGCTGGTCGCGGGCTCAAGCCTAGGCTGTATAAGACTCGTATGTGCTCCTTTTTTCAAAGACAGATGTGTGATCGAGGGGATCAATGCAAGTTTGCACATTATCAGTCAGAGTTGAAGCCCAAGCCCAATTTCCACTGTACTAAGCTGTGTCCTAACTTGCCCAACTGTACCAAAGAAGGGTGCACATACGCTCATGATGAGTCCCAGTTGAGGCCTGTGAGCGTCACCCGATCTGAAGGTGGTAAAACTATCATTCGCCTAACTGCAGGAGTAAATACAGAGCCTACTGGTACTACCGGTGGGGGTGGGTCTACGGGGGGCGATGATAATCTGAGACGCGTGCGTGCGGAGTTCTCTGATACTTCAAGTTTAAATGGATGTAGCAGTCGAGATAATGATGGTGTGTCATGTAACGTGGTTAGATCTGTAATTGATTCCCATCGGAGCTGTGACTCTGTGGTTTCCGATGCTACTACAGTTGATGGATGGTGTTACGAGTCTCGCCGTGGTTGTAGCAATCCTGTGTATAGTTCTGAAGGGTTTACTGACAGCCTGTTGAAGCCATCGGCAGTGGATAATCGTCACCTACTTGAATCCTATCAGGAGCGAGTTCCCGATATGACAGGTTTTGAAATTATAACACCCACAATCCAACCTGTTGGCCATCTTTCTATGCCAATATTTAACAGCAGAGGCTGCCATGATCAATTCAAAGGTTGTAGGCGACGTGAAGATCTTTCTACCACTGTCGCCATGAGAAGTTTTCATTCAACCGATGGTCGTGGATATGACAGCAATCGGCCAGCGTTTGGCATGTGCACTGTTGCTCCAGAAGGCCCCCCTATTGCTAGTGGTACTTCATCCTCTTCATCATCTCCGATCCCATCTGGTAGCTATTCGCAAGTACCTATCGCAGAAGCTTATATTGGTAGTAATTCAACAAACTACCCTTTAAACGTATACAGGATGTATGATCACGCTTATTGGACGTCTCTGTCATGCGCTATGTTCGTATTAAATGACGAGACTGAGTAGATGCTCCAGCACAGCATGCCGAGAGGCGTCCATATCTCTATAGAATGCCTTACTTTTATCGACGCCTGATCTGGACTCCTTCACAATGGCAGAATTGACCGATAAGTTGGCCTATAGTGTCACGTACAGTATTTTATTTATTTGTTACGACGAGGAGTAATGTCAAACATTCAATGTCTAATATTCTCATCAATGACCTAGAGTTGATTACTGTTGTAGTTATGCTTGGCACATATAAATCGTGTCCCTTTCCGCGCAGAGAGTTACATAGCATGTCTCTCACAATAATAGATTTTTACCGATTCATTTAATAGTGTTATGACGATATCAAAATGCATGGTAATATTTGTTACATTATTGTCAGTAGTACTGGAGTATGTGGTGACGTCAGAGGCATCCATTTAATGCAGCTACGTCACTCACTAGGGTAATTCCCAGACAGCTAATGGCTGTTTCTCTTTGATGAACTAAATGCACATAATCGTGAGCCTGAGGAATCGTTTTCTAAACACGTAGCATGCCTCTAAGAAATACTCCTGTTGAGTTTAGTTCGGTCCTCTATATAGACCCTTTCTTCATGTCAGTATCCCATTTTGCTAAATCCATTGTTGTATGGGTCAAACCCATACTCGACATGTTTATAATCTTTCAAGTAGGGATGTGGAAATATATGCAGTAAAGCCGAGTGACGTGGACGAGCAGACTTGGACGCAATGGATTGATAATAATTTCAAGCAGGCGACTAAATCCAATAAAACCCGCTCTAAGAGCAAGAGCAAGCAAGGAGCTATAGTTGGTATACCTTGAAATATAGCTATTACCTTGTCACGGTTTTGGATGGCAGGTGTTCCTTCTGAGTTTGATGAATCATCGAAGGATACCTCTGGGGACAAGAAGGTCTCCCCGTCTGTACCCTCGGCGACATCCTCTGTAGATCGGTACTTGATTGGTAGTGTTGGATTTAAGACTTCAAGAACCCTGAAGTTCCCTGCTAAGGCTACGCGGGTAGTTTATACTTCCGATGTCTTATCTTGCTTATACATCACTTGCTGCAGGTGACTTTAGTAGCAGCCGGTGGTGCCGTGAATATTTCTGATATACCCAAGATGCCGTCAGCTTCCCACCGATCAAATGGGGGAAATACGCACAATCGCTCAACACGGTGGTTTGATGCAAAGCATTCCTCCAGGAAGAAGAGCTCTAAAATGCACGACTGGGAGATGTTATCCATGACTAAGGATCTTGTCATTGAAGAGAATCTCCATGGTACTATTGTGTCTATAAGCCGGTAGGTATAGGGAAATTTCGGTCAGGGTTGAGGACACTACGGTTGGCTTATAGAGACAATAAAGTTCATGGCGAAAGACTGCTCTATGTAGTTAATGTCGATGCAGTAGAGAAGCTCGTACCGGCTATAGAGGTAGCTCCGGTAGGTCGCTCGATTATCGAATTAATGTCAGGCTAATAAGGCTCGCATTGAGGCGCAATCCGAGGATCGCTCAGGCAGTGTCTCTAAGGGAGACAGCTCGACTACGACTACACCGGGGAATACTGAGAGCGATGTTGAAGCGTCTAGTTACAACGATGAAGATGAATGGCAATGGGCATCAGCCCCCGCGCCTCCTCCTGCTGATACGGAGCGCACTTCTAATACGATACCCACGAGCGAGTTTAAGGAGGAACAGTTGAGGGAGGAAGAAGGTGATTTGACGATTCTTGCAATCCTCAACTGGACTAAATGTCCGTGTCATTAGGTATCACTCCAAGGGTCCTGATAGAGGAGGAAAACTCGAAAGCTGAAACCCCGGAGAGTGCTCCTGGCACTGTACAAGATCCAGCGGAGGCCAGTGTTCCAGTGGCGACGGCTTCTGGCACGCCCCCTAACAGGGAAGTCGGTAAAACGGCAAGCCGCAACGACAGCAGCAGCTCAACGCAGATAAAACAACACAGAGTAGGATTGCAGCGCTGTAAGCAATGCGAGGCGTACTGTTGTGTCAGACCGTTAAGACCTCTAATGCATCCTTTGTTTCCTCCAATGTATTTGGGGCAGTGACGTCTGCTGTCACCGGCGGTGTTACTAGGGGTGTGGATTCATATAGGAGGTAGCGAGGGCCAAAGTTATGTGAGGTCTGGCTTAGCTGGTTAGTGAGCTTTTTAAACTTCAGGCAACAGTTGGAGAGGCAGATGGCTCTGAGGACCTTCCTTATGTCTGTTCCTTTTCCACCCCTATCTGAGAGGGCTGCTGCCCTAGTCCTAGATTATCTTGGTAAATTATCCATCGATTGGGTTATGGTACTAAAAGACGTAAGAATACATCTTTTAGTATAGCTTGTAGATGTCACGTTTAGACTGGTGTGGGTGTTGCAAGAGGTACTGTTATGGGTGGCACAGTTGGAGCTGCTGTTATGGGCGGAATGATTGGTTTCTCCCGAGCGGGTAAGAAGCCCACTTCCATTATCGCTAGCTGGTCTGTCAGGTGCCATGTTCGATGCCGCTAATAATGTAGGAGCTGCTACTGTGATGAGAGGCATGGGAACGGGCTTGGTGGGTCCTCGAAATAACTATCTTAGTTCCTCATATATTATGGTCAGGGTGTTATGGTTTCTGCAGCAATTACCGCATGTGAAGTAGGGTACCATGTTCGGAAATGTAAGCAAGGAAAGCTTCATGTCCGCACTACTCGACGGAAGGTCACTGCAGCAGTGAGTCTATCTTCCAACTTATAGTTGAACATTCTTATTATCCCAGTCTATGCGTGGTGCAGCTAATGCCGGGTTTTGTGCCTTAACTATTGTGCCTGGGGCAGGCCTGGTTGTCGCTATCATCGGAGGTGTTGCCTTTAATATCTGTGATGCTACATTCGGTTGGTCGGATAAGGCTGGTAAGTAGATGTGAGGTTTGAATTCTGAGGCTGATGTTTACCATGTACACTCAGCTAAGAAGTTAGTCCCTCTGTCTGAAGGTGAAGAAGTTTTCGAAGGAAAAGTTGTGTATGCCAAAATGATTGAAGCGGTACGGTATCATATGCCGCTATCGCTGTTATGTCTTTGCTCACAGGCTCGGGAAACTCTAGGCTTATCCCCCGAAGAACCATTAGACGAGGACGATCTCCGGCACAGACTGCGAAGATGGATGCTTAGCCTGCATCCTGATAAGAACAGCCAACAGGTAATGGTGAAGTTGTTGGAGCACATCTGTAGAGCTATTATGGTATAGGTCCATCCGCATCTACACACCATAGTCACAGCTTGCACGCTTCTGATAAATGAAGCGAGGGATATTCAGGCTCAAAGAAATGCCGAAACAGTTGATAATCCATTGGAGACAAGCGAAGATAATGGTACTTCAAATTTGTCATTTTCTATGGGTTATATTGGTTTGTCATTAGATATGAACCCCTATCAGCTACTGTGCCTTATGGACAACCCTGACACACACATGTCAACGATGGAAGACCACGACACTGCAGCTGATCTTGCTACTTCAAAAGCTGGGATGAAACAACAAGGCGTTGTGGCTTAGCGTCGATCACCCCGACCAATTTGTTTTATAGGAAACGTATTCTTCTATCGCCATTTTTTCTCAACCATAGTTGGTCACAACATGCAGTCATATTTATGCAGCTTGTCACATTTGACACTCATTGATATTGTAGCTCTTGGGGAGCTACTAGGTACAAACCCCGCTAGTACCGAACTACTCGATGCACAAGAGGGATGATCAGTGGACATCGGCTTTGACCGGGATGAACTATTACTTTGAGCCCTGGTATCATTAACCAGCCCCAGTGCTGCAATCGATCGTATCCCATCTTCGAATCCCGCCAGCTTAGTACCGAACTCTGAATAAGCTCTTGTGTTCTGTCGGGCGCGTATTAGTCACGTTGCTATGTATTCAGGATTGTTTCTGTAAGCTCATGCTGAATCGATCATTTGGTGGGAAGGAGAAGACAATCGAAGGGCTGCTCCGGCCCTTCAATGTCCCTGGGTGGAAGAAAGCTCATACTCCTATGTACTGCATCATGACGCTGCGTCAGATAGATAAGTGTGTGAGCAAGCAAACCATAAGAGGCGGCGCGTCTCCTCTTGGCTCTGATGATTTGAACATGTTGATGGAGGCTTTAGTAGTGAGTGGAACTCCGGACAAGCCACTGAACTCCTCTCTTGCTGCCCAAGCTGTATTCCTATTGCTAAAGCTAGGAGTGTCTCCGGGACAATCTGTATTTGACAAACTTATCCCTCTGGCATCGCAAGCCGATGAGTGCCAAGATGTCTGCAGTCTCACGTGGAGCATCGCATCTTGCGCATCTGATAGCAATAACGGAATCCCTGATATATTGTTGGATTTGTATCATCAGTCAGTGACTAAAGCTTTGTCTCGAGTCGACGCGCTATGTTCCAAGGATATAGGTATGTTACTCTGGGCTCTTGGGAGACTCCCAAGTACTGAGGAAAACAGTCTCGCGCTAGAGAGAGTGTTATCAAGTGGTGCCATCAAGTGGACCTCCTTAGCGCCTCGGGACTTAGCGATGGGTTTATCAGGGCTTGCGAAGGCAGGCTTACCCTTACCATCGCAAGTCGTTGATACGTGCTGTCGACGGAAGGATTTGAAGTTGAGAGAAGCTGTACATATCCTTTGGGCAGTAGTCAAGTCAGCTGGTGAGTGGAGACCAGAACTCGATACTTTGGTACCCGTTGTTCGACGAGAGTGGATAGAGCCCAATGCAAGGGATGCTATTATGGCAATATGGGCATTGGTTCATAGTGGTGATCCTTCTACTATAGCATGGGCCGTATCTCCGGAGAGGCTATCTGGTATATCAATGATCCAGGTGAATGACCAAGATCGTTCTTCATATGCATTCGCTCTTGGACAAGCTGTTTCAACGATGTCTATCCTCAAGGTGGCCCCACAACTTATGAAGTTAGAGGAATGTATAACTATTAACTCCTCACCTCGTGAAATGTCATTCTTTCTTTGGGCTTGTGCGTCTGCTTCGCGGTATCCCTCTGGTGCTATGGGTATTCTGAGTGACTGGGTTGTCAAATGGTATCCTCAGTTGTGTGAAGACGTTGGCAACGCAGTTCGGATCTTATGGACCGTTGCTATATTCGATGGTCGAGGAGCTGATGCGGTTGTGCCTCTCCTCTACCCTATCTTTCGGCAACAGCCACTCAGAAGTTTTTCATCGAAGGAAGCAGCTATAACGCTATGGTCCTTGTTTGCTGTATGTGGATGCAAGGACATTGAATTTGCTCGCCAACTAGCTACACAAATTAATTCATACGAACGCGCACATCGCGCCCAACTTTATCAAGTGAGTCTCACTTTAAAGCAGCCCCTATCGACCGATCCTGGAACGAAGGCTCTATCCAGTAGTGCATTGCATACTAAGGTATGTCGTATTCTGGGATCTGAATGGTCTCATGAGTATGCGGTTGTTCCCGGAGTTGTTGTTGATATTGCAAAAGCAAATGATAAGATAGCTGTGGAAGTAAATGGTGCTCACCATTATATCCAATATCTCAACGATGCTCAACGAAAGTTTCCTGATGGCGCGACGAGTTGGAAGACTCGTTATTTGACCAGGCTTGGGTGGAAGGCAGCATCGTTGGTAGAAGACGACGTCAGAGCAGTATCGCACTTACCATTGATTGAACAAAGAAAGACGCTCATTAATATGATTGAAAAGAGTGCTTATGAAAGCAAGTGTTTCTGGTCATGCCAGCTTGTGTTGTATACGGTGGTCACATACGTTGTCGACTAATTGAACTTGATCGTCAATCCGATAGTCGGATTCCGACTGGCGATGATTAGGACTGAAATTGTACGAAAAAGTCAAGACTCAGAGAGAAAATGTAGTTGCCAAGGATGTCTTGCGCAGTGCATAGCAATTAACTCGCTGCAATATGAACACAACGACAGTACTCTATTGAGACGCGGTCCAACAATACATGGCACACGCGTGCTTCATATAACTGGACCCTGCTGCCCCATGCACCACGGGCAAGCCCGGGTCTCACGCACAAACCTAAGAAAAGATATACCGTTGCACCGATCGTCGCAAAATGTCACTCATTCCAGTCGTCTTTGTTAGCTATAGCGCGGCAATGAGTACATTCAACCTTGGAAGATCCCACGACTGGATAGCCAGTCACTACGCAGGGAGTATACCTGAAATGCGTATCGATATCTACCGTGCCATTGCGCTCGGGGAGAATATTATTAAGCTACCTGTATTGACATTTCGGGCAGACTAGCGCAGCTGCATAGATGTCGCTTTCGCATTTATCACATTGCCGAGTGCTCATTTCTTGTTGAACCCTATTATCAACGGACCATCCCAGTACCTCGAGGAGTAAGGCTTAAATAATCGCCACACTGATGGACTCTTAGTACCCAGTCTCGTGCCTCCTCAACGAGATGGTCATCTCCGTAGAGGCTCCGAGGGAGGTTTATGTCATATGGTGAAGGTATATCAGTTTCTAGAAAATCCTGCGAAGAAATTAATTAAAACATTTCTTCAATTGTTACAGAGTTATCGATTGCGGCGCTATCTGGATCCCTGATAGCATCCACAAGGTCAAGGTATCGATTAAGGAAGAAGAATGCCATCGATATATCCCCACACCTTTTACACTCTACACCCTGATAGACAAAAGGATTAGCACCACGGATGCCATTCATTATCCTACGGCATTATAGAACACCCTATCAACGGGCACCACACTGCAGTAGCGACAAAGACTTACGGCTGCCTTACATATGACTTTTTCAATAACTCTGTACTCTAAAACATCATAATAGAGACATCATGTCCGATGTCTGCCTACTTTTGGAGACAAATCCGATCCACATCAGATGACATGCCATAAGGTATTGGATTAGAACTTCATGATCACTCGAAGCCGTGGCTATAATTACACTCGGTGGGGATGTTCCAGCCTCCTGACTTCCAAGTACCTGAGGTTGACATGTGCGAATGAATGTACGCATCCAATACACCTTCAGAAGCAGGTCCCGGAGCTGTAGTAGATCACGCTCATAAGCGTCCTCTGACACCGCGGGGGGATATGTGGTAGCTATCTTGGATGCCATTACACTATAGATATTCAATGCTTCCTTATCCTAAGAGTCCAGCATGATAGTTCGATCCCATCGGTAATAGTCACCTTATAAGGGCCATACCGCAATAAAGCTTTACACGCATCGACACACTTACTCTCCGAGATTAACACCTAATAACACTTTGACTGGACGTCTCGATTGTGTTATGAAATAGTAGTACCTTAACGTACTGTAGTACATAATGTTCAAGATGCTTAGGAGCTGAGCTCTCAGCCAGATTCAGACACTTCGCCCACTCATTAGACCTCGCATATCTGCAGGTGTTGTAATGACTGATAGTATCAAACTCGCCTACGCATCCAACGCATGGACAACGTCCCCTCTTCCGGCTAGCTGATCTGTTTTCCCACTTTTAACGAGAGCATCTCGATGACGCTCTTCGATCGATGCAGCCAAAGACGGCATCCGTTGTTTGGCGAGTTGAATAGCGCGGTCCTAAGCAACCCAGATATAATGCAATTTCTCATAGCTCGCTGGTACCCATTGTCCAAGCTTCACTAGACACTCTACAGCATCACGGATTTTATCGATGCTTTCGTAAAGCTCCGCGGCCATATCGTAACGACGGAGCTCTTCCAACCTGACCGCCGCCCTCTGCGCAACTTCGGTATATCTGAAAGTCCCATTCGGGTGAAGCCTGGTGACCAAACAGAGAGTTAGTTACCGCTGCGGTGAATAGTGCGTAGCAACTCTTACGGCTCCATCAAGGAGAATACTCTCCACCTTGTCTGGGGACATGTCAGAACCTTAATCGGAGAAACTAGATCTTCCCTCCCCATGTGGCACCCCGTACCGGATGCGTCAAGGTAGAGATCAATAGCTTTCGAGTGGTCCCCAGCCTCTTCAAGCAGCTGAATTTAAATATGGTACTATACACCGACTCTCTTATCCCACCTTCGCATGCGCCATTAGGTCGTCGACACTTAGTTTCGCAGGGGGCCTCGTTTGTGTATTGTACCCCCTTTGAGAATCCGTAGCGTCCCCGGCATGTCCTGCGTATTTCATCACCTGCACCTGGATTACGTACTCTTCTTCAACTTGCTGCTCACCTCTGGTAGAATAGTAGGACAATGCGTTCGACATACTCTAACGGCCTCCTGGTGCATACCGTTACTGAGATAGACCTGACAACATTATGAATATGTGAAGTGTAATCATGATATCATACCTCTACTATGATACGAGGTTTACCAGCCTCTATCAGAGCCTTCTCCGCTTCACCAAATCTACCCTGCTCTACTAGTTCCCTAGAGGTACAAGAAAATGATTAAAAATGATACACCTTATATATAGATTAGAACTTTGCGCTGGCCTCGAGGATTGATCTCATAGAATCCCGATCACCGCTGTTCTCCGCCACTCGTAGTGCAGCAGCCTGTCAGTGAGTTTCGGCACATCCCGAATTCTTAGGTCTACCCAGTCCTTTTGGTGTGTATACATATCAATAGCTTCTTTAGGCTTTCCCGCCCTCATAAACTCAGCCTCAGCTTCCGCAAAGCTAGACCACACTATTGTTCGCTGTCTCATGAACTACAATGCTCCTACTGTCCGGTATCTTCCAAGTGCATGGCTTTCTTAAGGTGTATATCTGTCATCCTTTGCTCTGCGCCAAACTCCTCCGCAATCACGCTTGCTACCGAATAGTCCTACATAATAACTAATACCCCCTTCCTCGATTATGCATTAACAACACCTCCAGACTAATTGCATGATCTATGGCGGCATCAACCAGTCCGCTGCTCGCAATAACCCGAGCCGCAGATAGCAGGTCTCGGCTAGTCGCATGAGCATGATCAATAACAACCTTCTCGAAAGCGTCTTTCCCTGCAATCAATCTGTGCTGCTGAACAGAGCTTGTATTAACAATACCTCCCCTAGCCTTTGCAACACGTTTCGCATCTTCCCATCGCCCACGACCTCGATACATAGACACAGCAGACTGCCATAGAGTACCAGACTGACGTAAACAGCTGCTTAAAGAGTAGTTATCTCCAACGACTCACTGCATCACAAAAGTATTGTTCAGCTTTTAGGAAGTTGCCCTTAGCTTCAAACTTCTCTGCCACTTCCCTGTAAACATCGTTTAGAGCCCCAGGCCTATACTTGCGAACTAATCTGGAGGGAGAAAACTACTAAGGACGACTGAGACTAACAAGAGCACCTTATCATATTATGATAGTCCTCTTTATTCTTATACATCTCGATAGCTAAGTCATACTCGTTGGCCACGATATACAGTTCCTCAGCCTCAGACAGCTTCCCTTCACACTCGAGTTTGTCCGCCATACTAGTATACAATTCTACTCGGTCCTTCTGTGACATATGCTGAATATAAAGTATTGCGCAATACAATTCAAGCGTTCATATTGATTACTGTTTTAGCGACTCTAGATGCCTGATCGTATTCCTGAGCTGTTATGTACATCTGCACGCATTTATGAATAGCTCCGGCACGTACAAACCACTTTTCCGCCACTTGATGTTGTCTGAATGACTGAGATATGAGTCGAGTTCGGAATACAACATTACCTTGAAGATGAGTAATGATCGCCTAGTTTCTCATGAATCTGCCGTATGTCAAATTCAGCAGTCTGCTCAGCGCCAGATGCTTCCAAATCTGTTAGAAGATGCTCAGCGCGCGACCTACAAAGCAGCTTTTGTATTTCCGAAGATACGGGAAATATCTCCCCAAGTGAAAATCCGAGCATACCATTGCCTTCCTTGAAGAGCGGCATTGATAGCCTTCATTGACTTATTGGCTTGTGTGAAGTGATCAATAGCTTGCTCATACTGCCTAAGCTATTAATAGTTACCAAGAATCCCAACAACAAGGGAAGTGAGTACCTTTCACTAACAAGATAATCACCCCATTCCTCATGCAGCATTGGTACAGCTGCAAACTGTCGATGTTTCTTTGCCAACTCAATAGCTTGATAGTAGGCATGGCCTCGTCTATAGGAATCCATTGCTGGTTGTAACATCCCTACAAAGCATATACTAATCAGCAAATCTTGATAAGCTCACCCATCTTCTCATACAGTTCCCCCGCCTTGTCCTCACAACCGACAGTCTTTAAAGAAGCAGCAATCTTCTGTAATAGTTCTTGAGAATAGTTCATCTATCACAGCCGATGAAATATGAAGTACGTAATGAACCACGTCTACTTACAGGATGTTTGGCCACCACTGACGAAGCTCTGACAGCCATCCCGCTTTTAAGGTAAAGGGCTATGGCCTTTTCGTAGTTTCCCTCTCTCTCCTGCAGGGAACCCGCCAAGTCTTCCTGATGCCTACAATCTCAGAGTGAAGCTGTCTGAATGCTCATCCTCTACCATACGTCTGTAGCAGCCATTGTAAGAATTCTGTTTTAAGCCGCATCACATCAGGATAACCATGACGTTCTGCTAGCCGAATAGCGTCATCATACCTTTTTTAAGTAAATGTAAGCATTGAGCATTTCATCATCTTGTATTACTTATGAATCTCCTGGTACATTCGTATGGCATCTTCCAAGTGGCCGGTTTCCGTATATATCTCCTCGGCTATGGAGAATTGTTTCTTTAGCACAGCCAGTCGAGCCACGACTTCTGGGTGATGGAGCCCGCTTTCATCTGAATGAGATAAGCAATTAAAAATGCGAAGCCGCCGTCATTCTACCGCCAGTTTCCCCGGCATATTTCTGGGCCAATCGTTGTATCTTTCTCAGCTCCCTGAACAAGACTGCATGAGGCAGACCGTGAACACGTTGTCGAACAAGTCACCTGCTCACTTCAACTTCTCCAAGGACCGCGTAGCAACGCTCGGCAACAGCTAAGCACATAGAATCCAGAGAAACAGAGCCTAGCTGCCTCCACATTCCTGCGTAAGAGCAAGTCTAGATAGTTGTGGCATTTACTGATTAGATATTAGCATACCCGTTGTCTCTGGGCCGAGAGGAAGGTACTCCAGTACATCGACCGCCATTGCAAAGTGGCCACGCTCTAAGGAAGCCGAGAAGTTTATAAGAGCTTCATCAAGTTCGTACTCGACCTAGCAGGGAGGGACAGCCTAATTGGGAATACTCATTAACGATACCTGGTTGCTAGGTGACTCATCCACAAGAACCACAGTTCGGCCAGCAGCACGTATAATATCTTCTATATCTCCTTTAATGGCATGTTTAGTGATCCTGTCTGGTGTGGCTATAGAATACCTATGTGTTACAGAGTAGACACGCTGAACTTTGGCATTCAGAGCATACCACACACAGAGCTCATCTCGTGATTGTGCAACCACAACATCTGAATCTGGTACCCAATTAACATAGTTGCAGGATGACCTAAAGTTTCATGGGATCGGTATCGTGATCATGATGCGTGTTGTACAGGAGTGCAGTTCTTTGCTGGGTTTGTAGATCATATAGGTACAGTCTGCGGCGTTTGTCTCTGAATAGCAACCTATGTGCTGTACCAGGGTTAAGGGAAAGCCAATCGACCTACAACACTCTCTGCTAGATACCGCGGCACCTCGCGTATTCACCTTGCAGTCGTGCTCTATAGTAGCTATTGGTTTAGCTTGACGCACTTCATTAACCCTTATGGTATTAGCGTCTAGTAGAAAAGCCATGACCATCACCTTGTCCCGGTGATCTTTGCCAGACACGCCGCTCTCAGAAGTGGAATCTCCCCGAGCGTGCTGATCTGATCGAGAAATGAAGATGCAAGCTCGTCCGTATTGGGAAGAAACATTTGCTCTACGTGGAGATAATGGGTCGCCGGAAACAGACCGATAACTGATAAGATGAGGTGATACATATTCGGTTCGAGCGCACCCCATAACTTCATCTTCTCCATATTCTGAAAGGCGGTAAGTGATTATAACATGCTGTACATTTCACGAGGACCTATCAGAAGCAGTTCTCCCAATTTGAATGCCATTACTGCGTCGGGGTTGTCGAAGAAGAACTTTGTGTCAGTGTGGTGCGTCCACGGCACCTTGACAAAGTCTACTGAGTCTGCCTGGCTTTTCAGAGCAACAGTTACCTCTGAGAGGCGATTTGAATCCATGTTCCCTAGCAGTAAAGTATCCGAGGTAAAGGCGACTATGAACTGATCCTAAAGCATACAGGATTGCTATTCATCGCTGTATCCGTTTATACATGATAAATGTTTATTTTTGTTATCTCATTTCCCGTGCTGCTCTTGAAGACTATCGCTGTAGGTGAGGGCGTGTCTGGGATGAAGAGCTAGCGTTAAGAGCGCCGAATCTCTGCCTCACTGGAGACACCAACTCTCTTCACGGTTACTTGAGATGGTGATGTATATAGGAATTCCCACTCACCACGGAAACTGAACAACGACTGCTGAACCATGTCTGGATTAGTTTCACCCACAGTATTCTTTTCCAGCATACGTCAAACTGATCAAGCTCGCCAACAACGTTCCCAACATACAGTTTAGCCCCATCTGGTCGCCAGGAAAGACACGTGAGAGCATGCAATCCCGGTACCGGACCGACGACAGATACCGACAAATAAAGACACATATGTTAGACGGTCTAACTTAGACCAAGTGGACACTACCTCAAACCATTCCCTTGTATTAGGGTCACAACTAAACAAGGCAACGATGCCCATTCCACCGACGGCAAGAGTATCTCCTGGCGGATTGAATGCACAACAAGAGAACTGACCTGATATAAGCACTTCCCTACTTGATATGCCTACTTGCGCTTGCCTTTCCCCAGCGACGGGTGTGTCGAGTAATCGAATGTCCTGATATCGTGCCCAGTATCACAGTCAAAGAACCTCACCAAGTGATCGGTGCCAACCATGGCGATAGCACATAGGCCCCAAGCAACGGATGTTACACAACACAGGCTATACGGCTTAACCAGTTGCAATATCTGGGGTGCACCCGTAACTTCAGATTCGAATGTGAAACGGAAGAGGCTCCCATCTGAGTGTGCTGCCACGATACTATATCCATCCATACTCTGGCACAGTGATACAACTGGGGAGTGCCCAGAATAGAGGTTAGCGCACTTTTGCGTTCTACAGTTGGCGACGCGCAAACGACCGTCGGATAGTCCCAAGACCAGTTGCATGGACTGGGAAGACGGCCAACTTAGGCAAGTCACGGGAGACGTTTGAGGCCATTTATTGCAGATGCTCTTCTTGTCACCCCATGATGCCCCTATCTTATACACGTAAACTATACTATCACTCTGTCCAATAGCAATTCGCGTACCATCAGGCGAGAAGCTCATACTTGTCACCATGTACCTAGTAATACCCTACCCGATCTTTCCCATGGTAACTGGACACAAACCTTGGGTTTTCTTTGTCCTGCGGTTTAGTAGGGAATGCGTCTTTAAGTTCCCCCAATTCGTTCAGGAGGTGTACCTGTGTACACTTACACTTATGTTCCCGTGTTCTAAACAGTCTGTGTTAGTAACTACCTTGCCATCCATCCCAACAGTGCCCAATTTGTCGGCTCTTGGGCTCCAGCTCATCGTTGTGAGCTTGCCGAGAGAGCTCTTTCCTGGGATTAGAGTGCCGCTGTGCTCGACTTGCATTTTTTAATCGTCTTCGAATGGCAACAACATGATAGACGGTACTTTTGCACCTTTCCAAACCGAAATTTTTCCATTCTTGAGTTTGCCAGCTTCTTTGAAGGACTACCCCGAGGGGAAATACATCTTATTAACCCCGACTCAACCCAAAACATATGCAATACTCTCTGTAGGATGTTTTCCAATCCATTTTCTTTCCTTTCCGTGACCTGCGCCGCTAATCGATCAGTATGGCGCGCGCAGAATGGTTAGCGCGTTTTGGTCGGGTCACTGCTGCTGGAGTTAACATTTGGCTGTAGAGGATAATGCTAGTAGATTCTTCGTTTCAGCCAATGCATTTATCCCAGCTATTATTCTAATGACGTACCTACTCCAAAGGATGGTATTGATAATTATATGCTTTAATTGGCTATCGCTGGCAGATCTGCCTGTCCATTGCTTAAGACATCAGGTAATAATGGGGTTCGCTAACCGTCGCGTATTTCGGTGTCCACGGGGTCCCCGGGGGGCAGGTTTGACGGGTTCTTCCGTGTTAGATTGTTGGTGATTGGGAGTTCTATATCGGGCCTTCTAGTACTGAACGATCGAGCTGTGGTCACAAGGTGAGTTCAACATATTAGTATTTGGTTTGGTGATAGCTAAACGCCAACTTGTAGCAACCCGACGTAGAGAGCCAAGAACCCGGAGAGGACAGAATGCTTTCTGATAATACCAGCACACTTCGCATAACACTCTCCAATCCCAATAATGTAATCATGACAACTGATTCTACCCACAGGGGCACCTGGACAATGGTCTATGACGAAGGATTCGAGGTGATGAATAAAACGCTTATTCCGGTCGACCATTGATATCTTCAGACCCGCATAGATAACAGAATATTCTTTGCATTCTCCAATTTCGAACTATCTCGAGATGCTGGTGGTGTGAAGCATAACGTTTCTCACTGCGATAGGACTCTCGTGGGTTGGTATTCAGCTAAGAATCAATCAGAGTTCGGGTGCTTTTATGGCCGCAAGGTAGTGACCCTGTTTCTGCTCATGGCAATACGCCCTGTTGCACCTAGACATCACCGACGGTCTCGTTCGAAGAGATTGAGGTGAAGAAAATGTCGCCTGCCTATGACCAGCCCTTGGGGGAAGATTATCACAGATCAGTTGTAGGCCGCTCGTGAAACTGTTATACAAGAATTTAACATTTCAATATAAGGTTGATAAATTAAATAGCCGTGAGGGTACAACTTGGACTGCTGCCATCTATCCACGGCTGGTTGGTAAATCTCTACGTGAGATAAACAAAATGTCGGGAATTAAGAGAAGCTCCCGCCCTGAGGATACACCACTCGAATATCTGACTCGAATTGAAAGAATAAGGTACGTTATGTTGTATCATACATACAACTTGTATGGCAGTTGATTGATCACATGATCTCTTCCAGGAGTCGCCGTCGAAATCGTATTGAACTAGAGAGGACATCTCTACTGGACCTTGAGATGCTAAGTGCAGAACGGACATTACCAGACAGTATTGATTGGAGGAACATGAGCGGTAAGTATACTTACTGCTGGACCGTGATAGAATCGACACCTTAAACTGATGTGGGCATCTTGTTTGCCGATGATAATCGATTCTAATCAGGTGTTAACTACCTGGAGCCGATTATCGACCAAGGCTCTTGTGGGTCATGCTATACCGTCGCTACAATGCGTATGCTCTCTGCAAGACACAAGATCAAAACGCGGGACCTCACAGCTGTTCCGTGGAGCATATCGTGAGCAATCACACTACGGCTTATGCGAAGTGGTAATTTTTGACTCCTTCAGTTTTCCCCTTTACTGTGCTGAGTACAATCAAGGGTGTGACGGCGGTTATGCCTTTCTGGCTAGTAAATGGTCATCCGATGTTGGCTTGCTACCTGCAACGTGTGCAAAGTATGTTCTTCATGGACTACCCCTTTTTAGAGTGACCTTTTTCGAGGTACACGCCGAAGGATGGGAAGTGCGAGTTAACATGTGATCCGTCCACCATTCCCAAGTACAAGGCTTCGAATTATCACTACGTTGGTGGATACTATGGTGGAAGTTCGGCAGCTCAGGTCAGTACTACAGCTGTTGTCTGTAGATTATTCGAATTTGTCTTTGATTTGTAGATAATGAAGGAGCTAGTCGATGGCCCTCTCGTCCTCTCTCTCGAACCGGCCTCTGATCTTATATATTACAAAAGTGGAGTGTACAAGAGCAAGCTGCAAACAAACTTTACTCATGGTGAGATTATATTACATTTATAACATGAAGACTGGTATATGTGTAGTTCCCGAATGGGAAAGAGTCGATCATGCTGTTCTCCTTGTGGGTTATGGCGAGGACAAGGGACAGAAATACTGGCTTTTACAGGTGAGATTATTTTATCGCTTTACACTTTTCTATACATTACGTATCACATATGTTAGAACTCATGGGGCCCTGATTGGGGAGAGGATGGATACTTCAGAATTGCTAGAGGATATGATGATTCTGGTGTGGAGAGCATAGCTGTCGCGGTAAGAGATGTTATCTTATTGGCCCAAGATTGATCTTTAGGCGGATGTTGTCAAAGAACATAGACCCCAAGATATGTTCAAGAGCTTTGTAAAGATTACCTAAGCAACTTAGTGACTGAGCATGCAGAATTTTTGCCGCCGGTGTCGTTATCATGAACTAATCTTGTGTTTGCATTGAAGGAAGGAGTGTACAGGGTTTTTCATGTCGTATGCGACTCACCGAAAGAACTCAAAACAAAGCCGATTTCCGGGGCACAGAAGAACACGGCCAGGAGAAGCTGTTGCGGTTAGGCTCGAAATGCATATACAATTGATTATTGTTTCGGGTTATCTCATCAACCCACGCATCACTCAATTCTATACTGAAAAGCAATCGGACAACACCAGCCTAAATCACTCAACACCATCGTTTTCGAGATAAAATGATATGAAGGAGAACTATTGCAAAAAAACTATCTAGAAATAAACTACCGTTGGCTTCAACCAGTACGGAGAATAACGTGAACCTAAGTGGATAACAAAATTCATGGACGATGCTCACCGAACCGATCGAAGCTCACCCCAGACTCAGTCTCCACGGGCCCACTCATTTCGCCAACTTGTAGGCTGAATGCTGCTTCCTCGAAAGGTCGCTGCATCTCGCCTCTGAAACGATAAGGTTGAGATATCGAATAATAAGAATGGTAGCATTCATCTACCTATCAAAATAGCCGAGATCGCCGCCGTTCTTGTACGAACCGCAGTCACTTCTCGCCATGGCAATCTCGGCAAAACGGCTTCTATCAGCCTTGAGCTTCTCTATAATATCTACAAGACGAACGGGAATTAATGCCAACGAGCCTCGGAGCAGAAACTGACCTTTAATTTCATTTAAAGCCTCCTCGTGAGAAATAGTTATATCATGACATGTTCTCCTGGAAACTGGGTTCCTAGAGCCCGTATGTTTGCATAAAATGTGAGATACACGAACCTTCTCAGTCATTTAAGTATTGGAAAAACCTCGCTAATCAAGCTACGAAGTATTTAGCCTAAACAGTACATCGATGATGCAAAAGATGCTTCTGGCGACGAGCGCGAGTTTAATGAGGCGAGCGAGATTTCCGAAAGTCGGAGCGAAGCACAAGGATTGTTTAGGCTTCAATTGATTGAATTGTAAACACAACAAGTATTGCGTGAAACATTGCATAGTATGCACATTCAGAAACGAGAGGCTATTCACACCATGCATCATTTATTGTTCTTTCCACTTGTCCTGTCGAATCCAATCTGTCCATTCTTGGAGAGTATCACCATGTGCCGAATTAGAGTAGAACAATCGAGCTTCAGCCAGCCCTCGCTCATCGAAGTCTTGGCCAAATATTTTATCCGAGTGCTCGCCAATTGCTCTTTCTCGAGCCTAAGAAGGAATAAAAGTTCTCACCATACGCATTAGCGGCTAGATGTCAGTGGCATCATGTCACCTGCTTGCTATGTTTTGCGAGGACCTCGTAAACGTGGCCATACTGATAGTTAGTCCTCCGGATAATGGTCAAACCGCACTCCCGACACAGCTTGAGAATATCTCTATCTTGGAAGCACCCTATTACACAAATCTCATCAACATACTTATCTGCCGTACCGTGCGTCCAAGGATGTTCCGGGTCAGGGTAAGCCCCCGTTATATACCCGAGCCATCGCATAATTTTCCAACACGAGAGACCGTGTTCCAGTAACAGAACACGGTTTTTCGACACCTACACACACATTTGAAAAGGAGTCGCTGAACTCATTTCTAGTACACGCGCCATCTCCAGTAATGCACGTTTCGGATCCTCTGCTGAACACAATGCAAAGCTGCTTACCACAGTATCAAACGTGTTATCAGGGAACGGAAGTTTATGGAAATCCCCATGCACCTGCAGTTTTGTGAGCATCGTCTACCATTCCACCACCTAACAGTATGCTACTACCAGAGTTACGTGTTTCGGCTTAAGATCAAGGATGTTGTTTTCCATCCCTTCTATACTGTCGGTAGCCGTATCCAAGTTTCCTACAGCTTTCTCTAGCGCCTCATCAACCTACAATATCTCATATGCCGCATCTCTCTATAACCCAAGTCGACTCACAAGGTCGATTCCAGTAAGGCTCTTGAGACGAGGGTTTACAATATACTGCTGTAAGTTCTGTCGACCAGTTCCTATTCCGCACTCTAATACATGCCCTCTAGCAAATCGGAGAATCTTCCCTAACCACCGAACCATCTACATACCTTACACCACTGATGGCATAGGCCTACTTCGCACATCTTCAATATCAGCCCTGGTCTCGGTAGTTCCCATCTCACCCCTGTCAATACCTTGGTGTTGGACCCATCTACATGAGGAGGTGTTCTACACGCCCTGCTGCTAATATTATCATTTACCGGAAAGCCGCCAAGCGATGCTCTTCTGGAGGGGCTCCGAACTTTGGAGCGAGGAAAGCCACCTTAGTCTTGCTATCTGCATGACACCAATGCCTCAGTAAGAACTGCTGTCATCCCAGACCCTCCTGGTATTACCTTGATACTTGTGGTAGGCGTAATAAATACCACCCCAAGCCCCAGCACTCCAAAAGACTCCAAGAATGGCAGTCCTACCTCTATTACTATTTACCTTAAGCTTCCGGAGAAGCCATTGCATCACACCGTCAAGAACAGATTAGAAACCGATACTGGAAAAACACAACTGATGGAAAGTGATCAATTCCAACCACTGGAAGTAACACAATGTCAAAAGAGAAATGTAGAAACCCAACTTGTCACAATCGTAGTTCTTGGACATCACGCTAACTCCAGTCCTAATACTACCTACACCATTTCCTGCTTACTTGGAAACGGAGCTAGGATTGAAAGACCTACAAGACACCATAGACAATACATCATAGCTTTAGTTAAAAAACGGTTACTTGAAAGCCTCATCAAAATCCTTAATGTCTTTTCGTGACACCTCTGCACCGTTAGCAAACCACTTCTCGCGGAACTGGACCTGAGTCAGCGAGAATAAAGATGAAAGATGGAGACCATCCTTCTCACCCCTGTGCTTTTCATTGCCTGTGTTCTGTAAGGCTCTTTAAGACACTTACGAAGAAGAGCAGCCATCTCGTTCGTGTACCTTGGAATATATACTAGCTTGAATGCCGGTATGAACATTTGGCGCCTACTGATTGTACGAGACCTTGGCAGCCTGACGCCACATAGTCGAGAACCAGAAGCACAAAAAAACTGACTGATGAACAACGGTGAGAACTGATCAAGTGCACAAGACCAAGAATTCCTGGGAAAAGTACAGAAAAAATTGGTGAAGGGGATGAGTTACAACAGTATGAAGAGATGAAACCAGGCAGGGAGAATAGCTTGACCAATCATTGCATATTCTCCCTATCACGATACATCACCCCAGCAACAGCTACAAAATTATGACACCTTGCCACATAGTAGTTGTTTACTATATTTCTCTAGTAGTACTGTGGCTGCTGTTGAGGATATCCTGCTGTAGGATTTTGATACATCATTGGCGCCCCAGTGGCTGATGTTGCATAACCGGTAGGAGGCATCATAGTAGACATACTCTGTGGTGGAAGAGGACCTGCTTGACTCATGTTATACAAGTTGTTGACACTTCCGGCATAGTTAGGGAGGACCTAGTGAGAAAAGAGATTTACCAGAGTAAAGGAAAGCGAGTCAGATTCCTTACTGGTGTGCTATTATTAGGGAACATTGGATTTGTCTGTGAACCAGCCGAGGAATCTGAGAGCAAAGCATAACTTGAAAGAATAGAAATTATACAACTCTCACTCATCTGAGACTGTACTGCCATTAGTTGCTTCATTAACTTCTTCAAGCCGTCTTTGTTAGACTTACTCTTTTTCGATCCTTTCCGATCTATAAAAAACCTTGTGCAGGATCCTAAGCGCACCTAGTTATCACTACCTTTCTTCGAAGTGGACCGCTGAGAAGCTTCGCCATCAGAAACCGTCTCGTCTTCTGCCTCGGGCTCCTTGAAAGGGTTGCTCTCCGACAGGGATTGATCCGAACCAACCTAGAAGTTAACCGACTATGCCATTGTCAATAATAGGGCCTCATTCCCTGTACTACTCTTTTGCTATCCTTTTTCGGAGAATCATCGAAACTAACATGTTTTTTAGCTTTGTTTTTATCCTTCTTATCTCCCTTTGACTTCTCCTCAGCTTCATTGCCCCACCATTCAGCATCGTCATCATCCATATCGTCATCATCCTCGTCACTGTCAGAGTCGGAGGACATATCTGATCCAGGCAAGGTATGTTTAGTCAGTTTTTAGGTATACAAACCTTCTAGCATATTTTTAATGTCGTCAGTCGTTAGAGGCCTCCGGACAGAGTTAGTGGACGCTGGCAAGCTCAGTGCAGTAACAGGATTGGATGACAAATTCTCCGATGCAACCTAAATGAGAAGTCACATAAAGAGTGTATACGAAAAGACTGATTATGAATTATGATATATGAATTATTACCTGTTGCATAGTGATCAACCTCAATTGATTCATTTGGGTATTCAGTTGTTGAAGTAGTTCAGGATTAGAAGCTACTTGAGGATTAGAAAGCATCTCAGCAATCTGTGCCTAACATATAATGAACGTTACACGTAGTACTAACAAGAGACTTCGAATCACCTGCATTAATCTTATAAACTCCGCAGCTTGCTGATTCTGTCGGGCTTGCTCGTTCATTTGGATGGTAGCATTGGGAGCTTCCATGGCCATCTGTAACATAGTCCGATAAATTCCTCGCCCATCCCATCCTCCTTAGTACACTCATTGTATCCTTCAGTTGATGCATGGCAGCTACATCCTGTAAAAGGCCAGGGTTAGCTAATACCTATCATGTTATCGATACTTAATATGATAATATCTCTATCATTACCGTATCCAACTGAGCTTTTAGTGTCATCAATACCTGTTGCTGCTGCGTCTGCATCTAAATACGAATTGATACTTCACTCACTCCATATATTTCGATGCTACAAATTGCATTCGTTGCTGCTGTTGTAACGATGCCGCCATAGCATTTGGGGTTGTCGTAGGAACGCCGCTATCCATCATACCAGCTCCTTGGCCCATTGCTGGCATTGTTTGCATCATTTGAGGGGCTTGTTGAGTAGGGTACGGGTAGGGATTCTGTTGCATAGGCGTGCCCATTTGAGGAGCGGTTGCTGGCATATGTTGGGGAATCTGTGTGATCGTTTAAGTTGATCGTGAAGTCTCTTAATTACGGACTACCTGTTGCTGCTCGAATTGTGGTGGAGGCGGGGCTTGCTGTTGCACCGGTGGAGGCTGAGAAGCAGGCGCCGGAGGTGGTGCAGGTGCTGGGGCAGGCGCGGCGAAAAATGGATCGTCATATCTGGATACGAGATCACTACTCTGACAATGACAACTTTATGATCTCACTCGTCATCCCATGCTGGTGGTGGGGGTGGCGGAGGGGCAGAAGTCTTAGAATGCTTCTTCTTCTTGGGCGACTTTGTCGACTTGGCGGGTGCAGAAGATGCGGCAGGAGCAGACATCCTAATAAATTAGCCTTCGTCGTAAGTAACGTATTACAAGCCCTTTCTGTACCCTCCCGTTCGGCCTATCTTATCCGGTGGTGAATCGAGAACCTACAACCCACAGCAGTCTATGACTTTCTCGGAGTTCCAGATTAGTACATGATTCAGTGCTCGATTGAGATCGCCATCAGCCCCGCTCCACATTTCCTGCAGCCAATCGTCTGATAAGTCATTACCTGTTAATTGATGTAGTCAACACGCTGGTACTAGCACCCCTTCACTACCCATTAAAGACCTTGCCTGAGAGGCAAAGTTCTCAAAGTCAGCATCTTTAGCTCGCAACGCCATGATGGATTCAAAATCAACTGTTCATCCATATATTAAATAATCACCAGAGTTAGGGTGCACCGCAAAAGGGAGTGCACTGAATTTCGACACCTAGTGTTGCGGCAACACCGTTAGCGAATGTCGGGCTCGCCAGTTCGACCCGTACCTGGGGTGACTAGTGACATCGATTTGGGATGATTACCAATGAAGGAGTTATGTTTCAAGCGTCATTACCAGCTTTTTAAATATGATAAATGACCTATTCATAATCGAATTGGAATATATGACGAGACTAAAACGGCAGGTGTCTTAGGCAAAACTGATATGTCTGAAAGATTTCTAGTAGTATATATAGTTAGCCAATACTGCAACCTATCTGTTGATGTATACCGTGAACGCAAGAAAGGCTGAACATCACCGCCGACACGGCCCAATGCGCTCGCAGCGCAGAATAATCGCGCTCGCCAAAACAATCGATATGTTTCACGGCCATCGGAGCTCGTGATCGCACCCCAGTACTGGATAAAGTGTTCTATCAGCTACTACCAAATCCTTTAATAATTATGTTCTTCCGCACTTCCCTATCTGTGACTCTATTCGGGGCTGTCATCGCAGCGGGGACTCAAAGGAAGGTGATACCCGTTTTTGTTGCCTGCTGGCTCGTGCTACGACGATTTTGACAAAAACATAGCTGTTGGATACAACCTTAACTCAGGCGTCCTTCGATCCTGTCGCTGATCCAAAGATGAATGCTATCTTAAGTAAAATCGACCAGGAGATACAAGACCTCGCCAACACTGAGATTGTTCCGCCTCTCCGGGGCAGCCCTATTGATATCCCCACCTCCCTTCTGCAAGAAAAGGATCAGAATGGTAAGTTATTGCTCTGAAAAACGTTCTCAAGCTTTGGATGCACCTTCAGATGCTGGTCTGGAACAAGCTATGCAAGCAATTGATGAAATCACAAACGGTCAACAAAAGGTGAGCTCGATTGTCGAATTGAGAACAAAGATCATTCCGATCGTTTGTAGTTGCTCCAGGATACCACTTCACAGCTCACAGACATCCAGCACCACTTGGATTCCCTGCTCACCGTTCACACGTGAAGTTAGTCATGGTTTAATGAATATGGTTGTGTGGTTGTTTACACCTCGATTTGTGTTGACAGTTGTTCGTATCCATCCTGTGAGATGATGTTAAACGCATCCTAATGGATGACAGAGTTTGAGCGTAATAGCTGTACAACAGAACCACGGAGCAGCACTTATAGACTGAAGGAACGCAAAACGACGAATGCGGACAACTCTAACGTATACATGGTTGTACTCTCTGATAATTATATAAATCATAAATAATCTAAATAATACCGACTACTGTGAAATAGCTCGACTTGCTGATGAACCAATTGCCCGAGTATGCTTTTTACAGTCATGTCTGTAGCTCTTGAAGAGGAGGAGATAAAAAATTAGGCATATCATCCAAGGAATACATGTAAGTATCATCATGGCCCTACTCAAAGCGTCTGCATTTTTATTCCGAATATCAGGTGGTATCTCAGCAATAGGTCTTGACGTATGTTGGTAATGAAACACCTTCTCTGCAATTATACCGACCATAGGTGGACCAAATAGAGCCCCGCAGGAACCTTCCAATGCAGTGAGCCAGGCAATGATGCTGGCTCTACTTTTGGTGTCGACTAGCTCTACCAGTATAGGTCGATTAGTAGCTACTCCAGGCCATGTGGCAACAAGACCAAAAATTATCAATAAGGATGCATACGTCCCATATGAGGAGGTGTCCCTCTGTACAACAAAAAAAGCTACTGCCAAGGTGGGGATTCCACCAGCTACGCTACAAACGGCGACAAAAGGACGACCAAAATACCTCCATCTTCGAGTGGCCCAGTCTCCCAGATTACCACCTAAGACGCCTCCGACGACAGCCGCTGCCATATAAAGGACAATCAGGCTCCCGGCGGCTCGATCCGAGAAACCGATGTATTGGAACCACAAAGTGGCAAAGGTGAAAGCCCCCCAAGGTATGGTACCAAAGCAACCTTGTAAAACAATAACCACAAAGGACCGAACCTAAGAAAGATATACATTGGCGATGGTCGGTAGCCAATATAAGCTCACCTCTCTCAGATAGTAGAAGAGTTTCCTGTACTCTTCTGTTAAACTCTCAAACCAAGTACGTGATGGGCTAGCCATCACTGGATCGACCTTAATTCCTTCGTGAAAGTCAGCAGCACCCCTTGGAGGCTCCTCAAAGAAGAACAACAGAGCAATTGCAAGAAGAGCGCTTATAACACCAGTCAAGAGGAATGCAAGTCGCCAACCCATATAACCGGGAGCGATCATGATCCCACTGAGCCACGTACCAAATAAACTTGCAAATATCTGGCCGAGAGATGTAAAAGACTGTATGAATCCGAAGGTAGATCCACGATTTTGGGAGAGCGACACATCTGCAACGACGGACTGTGATACCGGCATAATTGACGCCAAAGCGATTCCATTGAAACAACGTATAATAAACAATACCCAAAATGAGCTGGCTGCCGAAGTTAAAGCCGTGAATAAAGCCCAGCCCGCCACCCCGGTAGTCAGGACAATACGACGTGACATAGCATCCGATACTGCGCCCCATATTGGAGCAGCTGATGCCTGCCAAAATGCCTGACCCATAGCAAGGTATCCAAGTGAACTCGGGGATAATCCCAGATCCACTTCCATTGCACGGTAGCAAGATGGCAGAAGCAACATATCTGTCCCCTCGATAGCACATACTACATAGAGTAAACGCCTCACGCGCTCCCATCTAGCCTCAAACTCCTGGTCTGCGAGTTCAGTACTGGCTGATCGCTTCCCAGGGACAAAAAGAGGTATGTCTTCCTCCTCCGTTGATGGAGTGCTTTTAGGGGATTTCGTAGCCATAGATCAAGAAAACAACTGAATGCGATACACTATCGTACACTAACCATAAGCAAACTCAAGTGACACGAGGTAAAGAAAAGACATCATACAATCTGTTACATCCCACGCATATCGGATAGTGATGCGAAGAGTGGGAGAATAATATATCATCACTAGCACACCAGTGAAGGTTATTTGGTAGGGATATGCTTGGAAACTACTTATACTCGGAGTGTGGCTCATGAGATAGTTCGTTAAAGGTCATCAAGGCAAATCTTGACAGCAGTAGGGACATTAGAGCTGGTGCGGGGCTTCTTTTCCTTATGGTGATGATGATGGCCTGCTTGACCACGCTTTTCCGACCGTTGCACTTGAGAGCTTCCAAAGCCTGAGGCTGCCATCTGACTGCTGCCTTGTGCCTGTAACAGAGATGGTACTACTGTAGGGTTGTTCGGTGCCATCGGTGGATATGCCTGCAGTGGGGCAGAAGATGTCGACATGCCAGCACCGAGGTGCTGTCGCATTTCATCTATAGAGTGAGCATAAGAACAATGTTCACCATAGCCACACTTTCCTTCCATAAAGTGCTTACACAACTCTGTTTTATATCTCCTTGGGGCAGGAGGTTGAACAGATATTTGTTGACCCATCATACCCATACCAGCAGCAACAGGAGGGGGAGCGAGTGGATTACTAACACCACCGGGATAACTGACACTTCCACCAGCACCGTGCCCAAGACGCTCTTGCAGCTCTCGAATTCGTCTATCAGTTTCATCTTCTGAGCTGCTATCACTCGAGCTACTCCTCGACGATGAACCAGAGGACGATGATCTCGATCTGCTGCGATGCTTTCGTTTACTTTCAAAACGACGCTTTTCAGCTAGTCTAATATCATTAGCACTGACGGAACCCTTAGGCAGATCTCCGCCTGCTCCAGCTAGTACTCCAGACACACCTCCGCCATAGTAAGCCATTTCCTCTGCACCATGTGCGTAATTACAATAAGCTCCCTTCTGACACATTCCTTGTTGGAAGGCCTGACACATTCTAGTCTTGTAATACGGGTTACTAGGTGGCGCGTGACCTAGTGGAGCGGAAGCAATGCCGACATCGCCCCCAAGGCCAGAGCCACTAAGTGTTACGCTATCACCCACACGAGCAGTCGGCATCACAATTCCAGTATGTATACCACCAACTAAACCACCGCCTGGTCTGCCTCCACCTGCTACATTTGGCCGAAGCTCTTGTGGACCATGGGCATAGCTACACGATTGTCCGCGTGGGCATGATCCAGTCTGGTAGAGTGGACAAAGTCGTGTCTTATAGAAAGCTCCATGGCCAGGTGGGATAGGAGCCGTCGGAGGAACAAAGCCTGGAAATGCTGATGCTGAAGAGCCAGTGCCGTTCATAGGCCCGCCATCTCTTGTATGGGACACACTGACCCTGCCCGACTCGCTACGATGACGGCTCGAAGATTTGCTCCGCCGCCGGGATCGGGATGATGATCGTGACCGGTGATGGCGATGGTGATGTTTCTTATGCCTATCCTTTCTTCTAATGGCTACTGCTGGCCCTGTAGCTTCCTTAGAATCTCCTTCTCCCTCATCAGCACTCATCTCGATTACCGGATCCGGATCCCCAGGTCTTTTATACAACAATTCCTTTGCCCAATCCTTCCTCACAGCATAAACAAGACTCTGCTCAACAAACTTCTGGAGAGTTTCCAGCTTCTGCTTCCGTGGCTTAGCCGGCATCTTCAGACCTTCATTAATTGAGAAACGTTCCCATAAGGTCTGCCACTGAGGATCATTGGCTTCCATCCCTAGTTTGACTAGCCGATAGAGAAAGCCGAACGATTTCCAGTCAATGGTACGCCGTACAAGATGCTCGCTACTCCCTTGATGAGCATCATTCGAAGACGACGACACTAATCCGACGGGCGTCGCAGAGCCCGATGCTCCGGGAAGTAACTGACAATGGGACTACTAATTGACAGGTGAGGCATAAGATACCTGATGACGCTTGAGACCAGTAGGCCTCATAAGATCTGTAACATTCTCCAGTCCAGCTGCATCCTTTATTCCATACTCGGAAGCGATAAAGCGAGCTGCTGATACTTCTGTCTCCCCAAACTAACAGCTAACATAGAGAACAAATGGGCTCGATTATGGATACCTGCGGCTTTGCAGCTATTCCATCGACGTGTGACACATACAAGGAGCCAGCTCGAGTGAACAATGATACGTCTCGAAGGCCAAATCTGATGTAAAGCTAATAGGAACTACTTCTCGCCCTACAACATACTTGTACACTCCTTTAGTGATCTTTTTTGGACGTGGTCTGAACTTCCTGGCTGTTGTTGGTACTCGTGACAGGGTCTCTCTCAACAAGAGGTCGACTGATGACATCGAAACTGGAATAATGTTAAGTCAGAAAGATCTACCCAGATCCTCTGCCTCGCCAGTATTATCCTCAACAAGCGAGGGTACTGAAGGCATCAGACTAGTGTCCTTTGTATCACTCCCATCCTCATCAGACGAGCCCCCAGGTGAAGGCTGAAGTGCGATACACCATGTCAAAACCTATTCCTCAGCTTACCGCTGCCTTTGTGATGCTTGCTCCAGTTAAACTAGCCTGCGCCCGTGCTGCAACTCCAGCAGCTAGTGTTGAGGCAGTCTCGGCACCAGGACCAACAGTTGCTCCTATTCAACATACCTTACTTCATTAGTGTCGTGAGGTTAATCTTACCCATATTCATAACAAGGATGTCAGGCGTATCACCTTGTGGAGCTGCTGGATCTGCCATTTGTATTTTCTTCATCTTTGCAGCCTACAGATGGAAGAAAAAGACTTCCGCACTATATCTAGGATATTTAGGATTACAGCTCCTCCAGGTTGACTCAAGCATTTGGCGGTTGTATTCTGAATATCTACTTCAAATATCCCTACTCCTAGCAGACGAAGAATAGCTCCGACAGTATCAGCAGTTAGGAGATCCCTGAAAAATCACCGTGATAATTTACTAAAGAGCCGGCTTCAGGTGCTACTTTGGAATACGAGCTCCCTTTGAACCACTAATTTCAGTGAATTGGAAGTTAGTGATAGCTCGGTCGATATCCGCACCGTAAGGGAGAGAAAACTCTCGTTTTCCCAGAGGCAGAATCTATGGCATGCAAAGATATGCGGTAACCAAGCAGCAACAATACGTTACAGAAGTAAATGCTTGTATAGCTGCATCAGTTTCACGTGGTCCTTTGGAGAGATAGCTCTTGTAGTCTTCCAATGCTCGCTTATTGTGCCTAACATAAAACATATGTGAATAGATTAAAGTATCACTTGCGATGAGCTAGTCGAGTACTACTTTTGTATCTGTTTGTCCAGCCACCGTGTTAGGACGCTCTTTCCAGTGGTGTGTAGAACAAAAAACTCCTTGTCGGCCTCTTCTACGAACTCTTTGCAAGCGGATATCTGAAATACTATTGACTGATAGCTCCGCAAGTGATTAATTACCTTGGACGCTTCTCGTATCGTCATTGCTAGGACTGTCATGAAATCTTCCTTCAACGCAGTGTCCGGAATATCCTGACCGGGTAAGGCTCAAGCGGTGGCATTAAAGATGCCTGCTGCCGCTCTTGCTCAGATACTACCTTGTACAGCTTCAACGATGGACTGTTTGAAGCATTCGTGAGAGATATGTTAACATCAGTGGGACTGCGCTCATTCGCTGGGGCCCTAATAAGAACACATGAATATTAATCCTCTGAGATGAGGCAAATAGAAAGACTCACCGGAGCCATTCCTCAAGTGAATCAATGGTTCGGTTAACACGTTCCACTAAAACGCTGTTGACTGTAGGGCAACCCACGACTAGCTCCTTCCTCTGAGAATCCAGTGATAAATGACCTGAACGGACACAATGGGTTAAATGTAACAATAAAAACGCCAAATTCATATCGTAACGATGCCATTAATGCAAACAGTTCGCAGCAAAGTTATGAGTCATACGTGTCCGTGATCAGATCGTGATGAATCGAAGACAATGATGTACACCCTTCATCACCCCATGTGGCATATTACCATCCTTCACAATAAGATCCAAGAAACGTAGCACTCCTCCTCTCAATTCAGAGTCACATCGTCCACCTGTTGACAGTGTAACAGTCTTCGCATGATCTCCCGTGGGACGAGCTCCCAAGAGCAATTGTCCAACACGCCCCATTGCGGGGCTGCATAGCCACGCCTTGCCTTGATCAAAATCACCTACGAGCCGATGAAATAATACACCTACTCGGTATACACGAGAGATACCTCCGATGACCTTAGCAAATGCTAGTTCGAACATCTTCGATGCGGCCTTTCTAGTGGATGCGTCTATGTCCGGATGACTTTGGAAACGCGTTGGGTCCAATACCTCCCTAAAATCAAACATACATATCCTGACAATCATCATACACTTCAAATGCTTTAACGTGGTCTTATCCTCATGAAATTACAGTGGATAACCCGTTACTACCCTCGAACCATCGCTGCCATACACTCCACAGCAGCAGTTTCAAACTCATCAGTGAAGCAGGGTGCCTTATCCTCCAAAGTTTTAGCTAGCTGCTCACGGGCCTCCTCCGAAGCAACAAGCTCTAACACGGCTCTGCAATCAGTCGATATAGCGTTATACGTAGAATATACATACCGAATGAAGTTGGGGGCGAACATCTCCTTAAGGACCTTCGCAGACTGCTTCCGATGAGCCTCTTTCTCGTCTACTGATGCGTCCTCATTCAAGGCCTAATAGCAGTATGAACAACTCCAACAGTATGAAGCAGTACGTTGAGAGAGTTCAGGGAACCCTGATGTACCCTCCAGAATGTCTTTAGGAAGGTTGAAGTAGGAGCAACCATACAAAGGGAAAGAGGCAACTCCTGTAGAATAGCGCTTCGCAAATATCCACACCCAACCCAACGAGTGTCGAGTAGTAGAAACGTTTGAAGCTGATGACCGACGTAGTTGTAGAATAGCGTCTACTTGAACGAAGGAGTAGTGGTCAGCCTGGTCGATCGACGGCCCTTACGGCTGATCTCCTCGATCATCTCAGGGCTCATCTTCATGACCTTGGACATGGCCTTCTTGTCATACCTGCGAAGCTTGCTTGTATTCTTGATAACCTAAAGGAATAACCTCATGTATGGGGCAGAGAACGTCAATGACCATACCTGGTATTGCCCACTTCTGATCTCATTCTCCTTCTTTCTCTCTGCCTTCTCAACACGTTTTTTGTTAGCGATGGCCCTCTTCTCCTTGGCTAGAGCCTTCAGTTCCGCTTCGCGACTCTTTGTTAGGCGTGCGTCTCTCTCGCGGACTTTTCGAGCTTCGAACTTGCTCATGCCCGGCTTAGCAGGAGGACGGTAGTCCCTGGTACTAGCCTTGACTTTGATAGACCTAAATTACAAATGAAACCTCTTCCAGGCCCTACAGATGAATCCAGCCCCACGTTTCATTCGACCCAACAGATGATTTACGCGTGCTGGGCCAGAGTTCATAAAGATTTTTACAAGAAAAGCAGGGCACGCTCAGTAGTTCGCGGATCAACTAATAAGAAGAGCACGATGATATAGCTCAGAGTTATTAGATCTGCGATAAACCATATTCTAGGGTACTTCTGTATCTTACATCGTATTTAAGAGGCAACGCGTAGCACATTGTGTTACGGGTATGGTTTCATGCAAAATATTAGGTTGGAATTATTTAAGCACAAAATCGAGATGATACAAAGTCGATGAGTTCATTCCATAACATGATATGTGCCATGACTATGTTTGGCCTAACCACTGCACCATCATCCTACCCCAAATACTACTTGCTTCCAGGAAGCTGCTTCCAAGGCCTTCCACTTACGCACATTCGAGAGGGATTCTGGTCCTTAGGAGGTCGAACCTTAGTCATAGCTGTTAAAGATAATACACTGCCCAACTGTACCGCGCGGTCCAAACACGTCAACGAACTCAATCCGGAACAATTATTCGCTTCAAATGCTACGGGTACTGCAAAACTTTGCCGGCTTGGGTCAGGTTCGTATATCCGAATTTGCACCACTCAAGGTGAACCTATAAGGGATATGTGTCACCTAGGACAATTCGAAATACACGCGTCTCGAAATCTACCAAATGAAAGAATCGAGTGAAATCGCGCGCGCCAACGTGGAGCAAGATCTCGGCCTTCGACGCTCGCATGTGTTAGAAATTGTTTGTTTTAGTAGCCCATCCATGGATAATCCCCCTCAAGCGAACAGCCGTAAGATTTTCATACGGCGAAAACTCGCTGTGAATGAAGTAAGTGCGGTACAGGAGCCAGCTCTTCAAAACTACACTAGCGAGAGGCCTAAAGCCGCACCACCTGCAGGCAGTAGACGTTCGATAACTCCTACACATGGTAATGGAGATACTCGAAGAACTTCCAACTTCGACAAGTTCTCAGTGGATAAACCCGCTGGTCATGCGACGGACTCTTTATTCCCATCACAAGAGGACGTAAGTCGACTGAGCAGGGACTACCTTGCGGCAAGGCAAAAGTAATTATTATGGGGCTCGTGGCAACATTTAGACATTGCTACTAACGTTAGGATCTCGGAATTCCTTGATGACGTCACAACTGGACAATCAATTATTGAACTCGTTCTTCGCTGGGTTTTATCCGCGTTTTATCTGTTAGGAGGCTACAGAGCTTAACCTTGGAAGGGAGGCTGATGGCAAATAGGGATACGCGTGTTATTGACCGTCACGAAGCTGTTACTCAGCATTGGGAAAGGTATGCTAAGGGAATTGCAGTTTACAGTGCTCGCTTAGGTTCCGTCAACTTGCATCGAAAATGACTAATAGGGGAGTTGGTGAGCTTGCTATAACCCGCGCAGAAGAGTATTTCATTTATCTATATCGCACTTCGCTTATTACCCTATGTTTTAGACATCGTGAGCGTAATGAACTATTCGAGTTGATAGATGCTGTTACTCCAGTAGCTGAGAAAAGCGGTGAAGATTTGTGGTATCACACCCTTCGTAATGGCGGTGTTAAATTTATACAAGTGCGATACCATTTTGAACAATCTTCAGTGTGCTGATATTCAGGTTGGGAATATGTTTTCTGGTCTGTACGTACCGTTGAAACTAACTCGAGCACATCTTCTGAACGAGATCGTTCGTAAGCCGTGGCTCAAGGATTGCTTTAACCATAGGGAAGGGAAGTATCATAAAACTTGGAGGGATGACCAGTACCTTAAAGACAGATTAACCCGGTAAGCGCGTCGTTGCCCGCCATTGTGAAACGACAAATGGTCATAGCTTCCGTGTTCCGATGAGGAATGCTGCAGCCGGAGTCATTGGATTCGATGATACTCTCGAGATAGTGGGTAGACGACAAGGCATGGGAACTAGTTGTGATGTAATAATGGGAGCTCATAGGAGGTGTGGTCACATATGAGGGATTAGGGCAACGTATACGGGCAGGAACGTGATCAACCGACGGCTACTGGTGAAAGCGCACCCGAAGTATGCGAGGTATGTTGTAAAGTGCTGTGAACTTTGATCAGTGTTATTCGAGGGGTAGTCTAGTTTCCGATAGGGTTGTTTCAGAAACGCATTAGTGCCCACACTGGACCAAGCGTGTCTGTGTCGACGTCTCATATCTATTTCTCCGTTTACACAATCGGTTCGCCACCAACCTTGAAGGAACTTAAGATAACGAATGATGGATCAACGGTGCGTAGTCGGTACTCATGTCCAGTATATTTTCTTTAACTAGGTTATTGACTTCGAGTTCGGCCCTGTCCAGCAAATTGAAACCATTGGGTCTCGCGAGTCACCGTTTAGGTCTCATCAATGTACCGGCCGACTACTTCCCGGAGACTCAAAAATCCTATACATATCCTTTGATAGCCCGGTAATAACTACTTTCTTCTGCATTGACCAAACTGTCCAGGTAACGGGTTACTTTCAAGACCTATGGTTTATCAAGACGATCCCCGTAACAGAGAAAATAATAATTACTTTTGAGGGGATGGCTGCAGTTGATCCGGAATTGACCAAATCCGAGGTGGACTCCGAATTCAGTGAACTATATTTCTCTCAAGTGACTGCTGCTCAGAAAGCAATACATGCTATGGATGACGAAGTGGCTAGGAGTAGTATATTGAGGGATATGCGCGAAATTGTGTATGATATTGTTGACCTCGTGTAATACTTGTGGCGAGGGCTTAATGTGTGGGCATTGTTGTTTTCCCGCTTAGACATGGCTCAAAAGGTTAAGGGGCTCATGTGAACTATCCTTTGCCATTGTTGTTACATACCAATTCCCGCACAATTTCCATGCAATAAGACTGTTATTGAGATGTTTGTAGTTGGTGTTGGTAGTTCCATATCAATGGGGATGATATGGATTGTGGATTGTGATGATGGGAAGTTCAACCTGAAGGGATTCCCTCCGAGGCAAACGTTAGAATGTTTAGAGGAAGTTACACAGCAGGGAAAAAATAACCGTTTCCCTCAAGCCTTTTCATTTATCCGATGGCAGACAAGCGTGTGAGTTTCACCAGAGAGAACAGCTCCACAAGAGTGCATGCCGCCAACCAATTCTCACTGAACACTCCACATGGAGGAGCTGGGCATGGGCACCGGCTTGCCATGCTCAATCGAGGTATATAGAAAAAGGAATTGTATTACCTTTATCAAATTTTCAGGTGTGAACCGTCGACGGCGTACTCTTCTACAAGAGGCACTCGACAGCATAACTGGATGTTTCCGGTTTATGGCATCATTCGGCTCGTCGTCTTCGCATTCACTATCTCGGGATAGGGACAAGTCTCAGCCTGCTCGTTCACGTGGAGAAAGCCATAGGCTTTCAGTAGATGATTACGACAAAGATTCCAACTATGCTGCAAACATCGTGACGGCGGGCTCTAGGGCCAGAGCCGGGACAGCCTCCTCCAATGAAGGGAATTCGCAGTATAGTGTTGATCCGAGGAGGGATAGTTATCCTGCAACGATTGGAGCGGGTTCGATCTTTGCTAAGGGGTTATCCAACCAAAAAGGAAGAGTATTGCGTAGTCGTCGTTTTGATCGCATCTATGATATGCCGAGAGACGCAGCTGTTCTTGGAACAGGTAACGTGTACGGAATCAATATCTTTCCGTGTTGGATAGTAGCTGAAAATTCACTGACCCGCATTTTTCAGGTCTATCGGGTTCAGTTAAAGTTGCTAGGCGGAAGTCTGACGGTCAGCGCGTGGCAGTGAAAGTGTTGAGCACTCGTGGACTGCCGGCTGATAAGATTGAGGAGATAGTCACCGAAGTTAAAATTCATTTGCGTCTCGATCATCCAAATATATGCAGGCTTTTGGAGGTGAACTGTTACTGAAGTACATTACGTGAATTCTCGTCTGGTATTAGGTATATGACGAGAGTGCCACAAGCGGCAATGTGTACTTGGTGATGGAACTATGCACGGGGCGAGAGCTGTATGATCGACTAGCCATGCGTAAGCGATTCTCCGAGCGTGATGCAAGCGAAGTGGTAAGTGATGTATAACCAGTAACTGAGTGAGATTGTAGTAGGTGCGACAAATGGTATTGGCCGTGAACTACTGTCATAATCAAAATATATGCCATCGCGACCTGAAGCTTGAAAACTTCGTATATGCTGACATGAGCGAGAAATCTCGTCTGAAATTGATAGACTTCGGTTTGTCTAAGATTTTTTCCAGGGGTGTTCCGATGACTGCTATAACAGGTAGGCCAGTACGCGTATGGTGGGAGTAAAAGGATAGGCTGGTGTGTACAAAGTCTATGTTCCATCTATAGAGTTAACTGGGGAGCGATACCTTTGAATTTGTCCATGTCTGAATATTCATACAATTGCCGCCGGTCTGGGTTGCCTCGAGCGCAGCGCTTGGCACCGAAAAATTTGCGGTCTCTGTAAGAGACAACGTTGTGCAAGCTTTGCCTTCCAACATTAGGGACGGTCTATTATGTGGCACCAGAAGTGATGACTGGCAACTACGACTACTCTTGTGATATGTGGTCTATTGGGGTTATGACATACATGCTGCTTGCTGGAGTTCCCCCCTTTGATGGTGATACAGATAAGGAGATACTGAGGAAAGTATCAAAAGGAGTGTGAGTTACTTGCTCAAGGGAGGCGTCCTTCGACCTAACTCTCAGCTACTCGCTTTCCGGGCCATCGTGGGACTTCATTTCGAGCTCAGCACGAGATTTCATTGCGAAACTGTTGCAAAAGGACCCGGCTGCTAGGCTCTCTGCAGCGAGAGCACTTAATCATCCATGGCTTTTGCGTGGCGGCAACGACGATTCCACTTGGACCATGTCAGGTAGTGTGTCAGCTGTCTCGTGTGCCCAATCGCGCAGCTAGCTCTTTCCAGGTAGAGTAGATCCCAGTGTAACGTGCCCTGCTGTGGTACGATCCATGCGAGACTTCGCACAGTCGAACGTTTTGAAGCGAGCCGCCATAGGCTTGATGGCATATTCCACGACATACAACACAGATCTAGAGACTATTGCGAAAGAATTTCAAGTGATAGTGTAGCCGGAGCATAACATTTAGACCCTTATTGTAGGCACTCGACACTCGTGGTACAGGAACTATATCAGCACAAGATCTGATGGCAGTTCTGCGACACCACTTGAATGTGGATCAAAGTGAAGCTCGGTTCATCTTCCAGAGAATCGACGCAGGGCAGGGAGGGGAGGTAGAGACTCCGGGGGGTGTATATGTGCGACCAATACTCGTAGATTCACTATTCGGAGTTCCTGGCGGCAGCAATGTCAGCTCGTATGGTAATTCACGAGAAACAAATACGGGAGGTGTTTGCTAAGATGGATACGGATGGCTCTGGAAGGATTACTGCTGATAACCTGCGAGAGGTACTTAATATACCATCAGTGTAACACGCCATTGTTTATTTTGAGGATCAGTGATAATCTCTCCTACCTTCCAAGCACCATGGTTTCAGGTATTAGGAGAGTCCTACGACGGAACACCTGTGGAAGAAATAATTGCCCAGTGCGACAGAAATGGAGATGGGTTTCTTGATTGGTAGGCACTCCGACCCTCTTCTGCAAAGAATAACGTGGTTCCGCGTAGGCACGAATTCGAAGCAGTTCTTCTTGATCGCGTAGCACACAATGACCATACAGTAAAGGCGCCAATGACCCATGAACCGGAGGACGATTCGGTTGAGGAGGGGGACAATCCCCTTTGGGAGAAGATCACAGGCCAAAGGTCGGCACCTGGTCGCCGGTTGCAAGCTGCGCCCGCGGTGCCGGAAGGTCAACCTGCTATTATCAGTGACGACAAAAAAGAATCGAAGCATTCACGGTAGTGACGTATGGGAAATCTTCCGTGTCTTTGTTACGGCGCTTTGTTCAGGTTCGACTGGGAACAGCTTGCCAGGCTCGGCCGCAAGCTTGTTACCGATCGCAGTGCTTATGACTCCTCGGCGAAATGAGACTATGTAACTGCAGTGTAACTTTCTATAATATCATCCGTCCAGAGCCTGCTTGCGCTTTCTTCACCTATCTTTAATATTCCGGCTATAAGTCGGACATGCTCGACTGTGGCTCTTTTAGCATTACTATCCAAAGGTGTCTCGAATCTTATTTTTAACCTTCCCCGCAGTTCTTGCGTTTCATTCCGTTTGAATTGACAGTATTCGACAGTGCTCCTAGGTTTATTCAGCAAGATGAGGGCCTCAACGAGCTTGCGGTTGCGGTTACCCGACAAGGTTAGGTGTTTTAGCATCGCTCCTGTCAAAAGGAGGTCTGCCCTAGCGCTGCGGGACCATAACCCGGAGCATGGATCCGAATTTTGGACACCTTTACAGCGTTATCAGCGGAATATTTTCGAGGTATCCAGTTCTAAAGTATCTAGAGGAAGTCAGTTGTTTGACAGGTACGTCGCATGGAACATCACGTATTGGCGGCCGCTATGGAAACTGCTGCCAACGAAAAACACTTTAATAAGTCTTTGTGGCTCGAGTACCTCAAGCGCTGTAGGGACTTGGTGGACGCTCCCCTATTCACCGGTCATACAAAACCTCAGGAATGGAAGAATGCACGCCTCGTTTTATAGGCCGAGATCTTTCCAAAGTCCTATCTGCATTGACCCGCGTAAGGTTTGCTATCATTAACTCCGACTCTACTCGAACGAGGATTGTAGAGGATATCCTTACAGCTGCGGAAAAGCGGGTATTGTTTCAACAATAGTATTTGATAATTACTTTTTCCGATAGATACTTGACACTTCCCAGAATAAATTGTGTTTCACCACGCCTCAGCAAATCGCATGGACAGCATATGGAATCTGTAAGCTGTCGAGGTAGAGGCATGTCAGCTGAACTTCGACAAACCTTTTCCCTCCTACAATTCAGGCTTAGCGCGGAAGCGGCGGCAAATCTAGCGGACAGGTTTGTCCGGTTGGTGGCAGATGACCCTAGTGTACGTTCGTCTGCGAAAGACTGTGGGATGATTCTCGCAGCGTTCAAAACACGTAGCCCTAATCTGCTAGAGTACTAATATAGACTCTGTAAAGTCCTTTACCCAGTGTAGGACTATGAGAACGTATGTATGTACCGTGCGATCCGCGAAATATACACATACGTTCCTAACTCTATTCATTCGTGAGCGCATCATCAGGTTCCTATGTAACCATCTTCTCCCTGCCATTGATGTATATGATTTCATCGAGTGGAAATACGTTTGGACATGTTTGGCCACCATGTTGGCGGAGGGCCACCACGCAGAATCTCTGTCACAGGATACAGCCAGTCCTGCTGCACGGACACTAGTGCGCGAAGGGTTATTATTTCATGCTGGTAGATTGTTTGTCAGGCCCGACTTGGGTGCATCTTGGAGGAGCATGCTAGCGAACTGGGGCCGCATGAAGTGTCTCGAATACTGTCAAGCATATCGCTGGACTCCTGCGCATTTCCATCAGCAGACTGTGTGGCTGCGCTTTTGAAGAGAGTCAAAGATCTACGGGATGAGCTGTCGGTCGCCGACATTGCAGGAATCGCTTCTGGTGAGCCCGCGAGCTCCATTTCTCAGAAACCGTTTTCCATGAAGCTTTGGGAAACTGTAGGTTTGCACAGTGGGCACCAAATTGATGATGCTGAAGTAGTGGCATGCCTTCTCTCGAGACTGACCGATCTGGCAATCGATCAAGAACCAAATGCGAGAAGGTTTATCACCGCAACATCTATTTTATGCGAGGCAGCCCATCGGATGTCCAACAGTAAGATTATTAAACTCCAGGCGTCAAGAAAACGTTTGTGGGGTTTAGGTTACTCGGCGCTAGTGTTCGAGAACTTCAGGTTGCAGTCGGAATACTTCATACGCTCGGTTATCTCAGAGCACCACTCAATGAAGAACTCACAAGTACTCGCATCATATTTTCCCGCAACAACTCATGAAGTACCTTGCTTATAAAGTAGCATAGTGTGCTTCATTTATCGTACATTAGTTACGTCATGAAGGAAAAGCGAGTTCGCGGGTGGGCGAGAATATACTTCATCGAGAGGGGTTGCCGGATGTTCGGACCAATCGCGCTCAATCACTTTAACGTATTAACTCTTAGAAGAATGACACTGTTGGCGTCTTGCTGCGCGTCATTTCGCTCCTAGATGGGCTACAAATTAGATATAGCGGTATACGTTTCAAGCAGAGTTTCCGATGAGAGTGACCTTAAGAGTCTTGAGTTTTAGTATGTTACTTACAGCATATAAATGTCGAAATGCAAAGCATGAACGGAAGGGAAGCTTTCCGAAGGAAACTTTCCAAGCCACATGGATGAACCAATGCTACTAAATCAGATAACTCAACTCCATCTCTGGAAGCCTTCCAGTGGAAGGATCCCTCTACCAGAAGTTCAGGCCAGGGTCTCTACGTTTGTTACCAGTGACTGACTTCAATGCATCGCTAATTTGGCGATTCGTCAAAGGCAAAAAAATAGTAAAGATACGAGGTGTGGCGTTCGAGCCTGAGCCTTTGGTGTGAAAGTCCGACGCGCGACCACTACACAGTTTTGCCGTCACCGAACGCGCGACTAAACTAAAATTTTCTCATTACTTGGAAATTTTCCACGCTCCAATTGGAGTCGTTCGCAGGTACTCCCAG